>CM032643.1:23525490-23624728 GCA_019097785.1 Fraxinus excelsior | reverse complement strand
AGAAAATTTCCCAGACACTCGCCCTACTTGATATATTGTGAAACCCATTTGAAGCCATCGCCATAGCCCATTTTGCGTACAATGCTGCACATGAATACCTCTAAAGGGCGCACATTAGAGTCCGCCAGATTGACCTTTCCTTTGCCAGTGGTTACACCAGTCAGGCCAAGGTGGTAACGCAATTCATCTTCAGAGGCAGCGTATGGTATGTCAATCTTGTTTCCCAAAATCAGAAATGGGACATTGGCAAGGGCCTCATCAGAAAGGAGTGCATCTAATTCGTTCTTTGATTCTGCAAAACGCTCCTTGTCATATGCGTCAACCAGGTACACTACAGCATCAACCTGTAAAACCACAAGGTGCACATGTTCATACGAAAAAGAGGCATGAATACTGATAAGATGACAAAAAGGAAACATACTGTGTGATTTAAACAAAATATGTTATTTTTACAATCCAAATGGCATGCAGCAAGGGTAGCAGCTGTGGAAGACAATGGATATACTTGTAGATATATTTCAGGATCTTATGGAGAAAAAGAAAAAAGAAGTTACTGCTTGTTATGATGATTTTATTAGAAGTGATTCAAGTACATGCTATACTGATAAAGCCATAACGTTAGAGTTTTCTCATTTAGTCATCTTCATATTTTGTTGATCACTAAGGAAAAAATAAACACTAACCAGGGATGGAACCAATATTTTCCTCAACAGAGGCCAAACCAAATATTAAAACTATCCCATAAAAAATAATTCTCATAGGATTGACAAGATGAAAGAGATAGCAGGAAACTTACGACATGTCATGTCGACTCCACAAAATTTCTATAAAGTAAAAAACATTTAGCTTGTTTGACAACCATTTTTTTTTTTTTTTGAAGAAAATGGAGTTTTCAATAGTGATTTTTTAAGAGAATGTGTGGTTAAAAAGTAGGGAAAAGTTTTAAATTTACATGTAAAATATTTTACTGTGTGAATGCTTGGTTGAAAATGAGTATGTAGAAAATGGAGTTTGGAAAAAATGGTTGTCAAACAGGGCCTTAATTTGACCTTCTGTTACACAAGGCAAGATTATATGAAGAATAAAACCCAGTTTTTCTGAAGAATCAAAATTCAAAGTTTGAAAATAATAAATTCCAAAAGAGCCCCATTTGTCACCAATGTCTCTCTTATCAAGCAGTCAAACTTACAAAAAATCCCAAAAAGGGATCTTTATAAACCACTTACAACAAATCCCAAAACTGGCTTGTTGATTCATTATGCCTTTTCTTATGGTGTTTGAACCATATTATTTTGAAAAAATGTATTTTGGAATAGGAGATTGATGAAGAATGTGTGGTTGAAAAAGAAGGAAAAATTATTGATGTGATGAAAAATATTGTTATATTGAAGAATGTGTTGTTGAAAATGAGTAGAAGAATGAGAATGAAAAAAATGATGTGGCTCAAACAAGGGCTTAATGTAAGAGTCTACTGGCAAATCCTCTCACAGAAACTTCCTATTATATCATGCTCAGGTGTCTGCCTCGTTCATTTACATCTTTGAAGCTATTGTAGTAATCCCCATCTCAGGAGGACAAGCCAGCCAATTATAAACTATAAAGTAGAGGCATCTTATCTTGTATTTAAAATTACAAACTACTAACATGTTTGGACAAAGCAAGTCCTAGAGTTGGTGTGCATAAAGTGGAATAATAGTCAAAAGTAAAATATTAATATTCTATATTGGTTGAAATCTGGGAAACAGTCAAAAAGGAAAATAATTTTATCCTATATTGGTTGAAATCTACAAACAAGTGCACCTCATAATTCACCAAAACCATTCGATAAAAATGATTTACAGATATACATGTAATGCTCTTCAAAAGTTGGACATAGGTTAGTCACATAACGAATAACACGTGCAAGATTACACAAAGGCATAATCAGAGATCACAACCAGTTTTCGAGAAATTTTTCTTTGAATAGTTGACCTGATATTAATTGTCTCTGAGTGATACTTCTGATGGTGGATTTACTTGGTTTATATATTTGCAAGATCAGAAACGAAAGTTTTTTAAAAATCTTTTTGAATATGAAATTCAAAATCCTTTTCAATAGCACAAAGCCCAGCATTTTCTAAGAGCTACTAGCTTGGAATGTAAAATTAGAAATTAGCATAAAGCTCAAATTACTGAGGAGAAAGAAGGACAAAATAAACCTGTAAAGGTTAATGCTATTGAATTAATAACCTGACGGTTCATTAGATAGTAATTTTGTGCAAAGTTCACATAAAAAACAAAAGAAATTTCCAAAAGCAATTGTGACTCCTTCCCAAAAAAAATCTTCGTATCCCACTATCTCATGAACACAGAAATTTTTCCAACTATGAAATCACTCCATGGATGATCCAGAAAACAAATTTCCGACAATCATTATTTATAAAACCCAAAAAGGTTTTGAAAAATGGCAACATCTATACCCACTCCAAAATAAAAACAATAACTTAATCTTAGCATTCTACCTCTTGTAGGTCGGTTCTCTTTACCGTTTTCAAGCCATTTTCTATTTTCGATTTTCCAAAACAGTGAAACCGCGTTTTCCTTCCTATTTACGCGTTTTTGAAAACAAGTTAAAAATTTACAAAAAACACTCCAAACGACAAATTTTCAAAACACATTTTGGGTGTTTTCAAACAATTTTTCCAAATGTGAAAAAGAACACATTTTCAACAAACTCAAGATCAACGGTCAAAGCACAAAACTCAAAATGAATTCAAAACTCAAAACTCAAAACCAAAACACAAAAAGAACATCCCCTAATATTTCCACAGCAAATCAACTAAAACCCAGCTATAAAGGCACTATAATCGAATACAGAAAATATAGTTACATATATTTATCTGTTGGAAATCGGTATACCTTGGCATAGTAATCCTTCCAGACTCTACGGGCTATCTGATGACCCCCCAAATCAAACGCCTTGAACTTAATTTTCCCAATACTCAGCTCTTCCGAGGTGGGATATTGCGTCGGCTGATGCTGCACTAATCTCTACAAAAACCCAAAATAATTCAATCGAGTCAACCCATCATCTATGTTCAAGAAAATAACCAAAAGATTTACAAATAATTTCCACGTTTTCCATTATTACATATAAAAATAACAAAAAAAAAAAAAAAAAATCACCTCATCCTTGAGCATGTGAAGAAGTGTGGTTTTACCAGCATTATCGAGGCCAAGAAACAAGATCTTGGCCTCTTTCTGCCACAATCCGAGTGAGGCCAAAACCCCATAAAACCAGTCCAAGAGGAACATATCTGTAGGAATTTTTTTATTGCGATTTGATTGCAAATCCAATAGATCTGGACGAGCGTGGAGAGAAGAACTGAGAGGGGGGTTTGATGGGTAAGGTGAATTGGTGAAAACGAAACTAATTTTTCATCTGAAGAGCCAAATTTGGTCACGGTGCTTCAGAAAAGTTTTTTTTTTTGTTTTTTTTAATCTTTGTTTGGTAAAGGTTTTAGAACTATTCTGTGTGTATCCCAAAAATCCATTTGTACTGTGGTTAGGGTGTTGTAATTTCAACACAGAGTGGGATCTACTAATTAATTTTCATTGTTAGTTTTTTACTCATTTTCAATCACATATTCTTTAATAAAATAAATATTTTTCTATCACATCAATAACATTTCCTTCTTTTTAATCACATATTCACCATCACGTCACAAAAAAGAAAAAGAAAAAATGCATTCTCTCCTGAAAAATATGCATCAAACACACTCTAAGATTTACATTTACATAATCACACGTTTAATCGGATTCACAACTTGCGCCCACGTTTTCATCACGCGTGTTATATATTCACCACTAATTTTAAAAGTTTTTTTTTTTTTTATAAAGAAGTTAAATGCATATTTTTTATAGGGTATTTGATAAGAATTGAAATTAAATTTTTAGTAGATTGTGATAAAAGTTTTTGAAATGTGTTATTGAAAAGTTGTGGGATCTATGAAAAATGTGATAATATTGATTATTTAACTTTAATTTATATTAAAATCAGATTTTAGTCCAAAACAAATAGGCTCTAATTAATAATTGAAATTTATTACGAATAAAAGTTAGTTTTAAAAAAGATTGTTTGACAAAAATTTTAATAATGATTTAAGCATATTTTGATAAAAATTAATGAAATAAAGAGTTGACAAGGTGTTTAAATTGAAGTTTTAACCATTTTAAAAATTAATAAAAATTTCTCGAAAAAGCACTTAGCCTCTATTTGATTTAAATAAAAAATTACATTTTTAATAAATTTTAATCAAAGATGATAGAATTTATGATTGAAAATATATGAACTCGTGAAATGTATGGTTCAAATTAATTGTTGATTTCAATTTAAATTTTATTTTAATTTTTTTAATTGAAGCAAAAATAAATTTAAATTACTTTTAATAAAGATTTTTCGACAAGTTGGAAGTTCCCATAGTCCAAACCCGAATGTCATTATAAGTCACTTTGTTTGACTATGAATAAATTCAAATAACAACTTTTAGTTTTAACAGAAGTTCGGAATTAAAAAGTGATGGTCAAGTTGCAAATCTTTGAAAACAATATTTTACGCATGTTTAGTTTACAATAATTATAATTGAATTGTATTGTATAATGAGTAATTTTTCTTTTTAATATTGTATAGTATCGTCTTAAATTATTGTATTCAAATAAGTTATTCGTCTCCAATTAGCCAGAGCTGATTATTTAAATGAAAATTGCAATACATGCATGGACAAAATGGGGATAAATTGCTCAAATAGGCACTGAACTTTAAGTCAAACTTTCAAATGGTCACTGAACTTTAAAAATCACCCAAGTGATCACTGAACTTTGCAAAAGGTTTTCACGAGGTCACTGAATTTTAAAAATCACCATATTCATTAGTCATTACTAAACTTTGTAAAGGGCTTCTACGAGATCACTAAACTTTGTAAAAGGTTTCATATGATATCATTGAATTAGTGACGCCTAGGAGACCTTTTGCAAAATTCAATGATGAATGTGGTGATTTTTAAAGTTTAATGATCTCGTAGAAACCTTTTGCAAAGTTCAATGATGATTTGAGTGATTTTAAAAGTTCGGTGACCTCTTAGAAGTATGGCGTAAAGTTCAGTGACTATTTGGACAATTCACTCGACAAAATGGGGTTAAGTATGATTAGAAAAAAAAATGCAATAAAATTTATCAATTGTCGACTTTAGATTTCGTTCTTTGACGTAAGCAAATGACAATTAGTTTTCTTTTTATGCTAACCAGTCTATTTGGACTTTGAATTATATTCTCGGTGCTACAATTTGCGTTTTAGCCATTGCTCTTTCTATTTTCACTCATACATAACTCGAAAAAGATGAGTTTCCCTTTAACCTTCTAACGGACAATTTTCGAAGAGAGAATTTGTTCTTTCTCTACACTAATATATTGATAGTATAGACAATTGAAGGTATATAAGATATGTTCGATCAGATTGGACTTAACAAGAATTCAGACAAATATCTCCCGCGACTTTCTTAATCTTGACAATTCATGTTGATTATAATTTTGATCGAAATTGTTCGTGTGCATGGCAACAACATATATGCACTCTGAATTGATAAGTGTAATTTTACTTCAAGACTTGATAAAGAAATCAAAAAGTATAGAAACTAAAAGCAAACATAGTAGTTCACTATATATAGTTACATATCATCGTTTCACAAACGCTAATGGAGACTTTACATTCTTAACGAAGTAATTGTTGACACTTTCCAAAAGAGCCCAATCAATGTTAGGGAAAATTGCGATTAAGAAACTATAAGTAATTGAGACAAAATACTAAAAGGAAATATCTAAAAATTACAAAGAGAACATACATTTAAGAAATAATATACCTAGGCACTATTTACATTCACCATAAATAATTTACTTTCTATATGCCCATTTAATTAAATTTATATAAGGTTAAAAATATAATATAATTTATTTTACTCTAATATTCATAAAATATCTTCTTCAGCTAAAGGCAAAATAACAATAATAGAAGAGATATCATTAGAACAAAAAAAATACATACAAACATATAAATATATGAAGAAGAGCTTGGAAATGAATAATTATCTTTTATTGTGGGTTTGATGAATTTAGTATGTGAATAATTCTTAATTTATGTTTAACCCTTATTTGATCCCCATTTTTTTCTCTTATTTTCAACCACACATTTTTCAATAATAATATTGTACACAACTCAAAAAATCTTTATTTTTAAATACGCATTCTCTATCAACTTACTATTCTAAAATACATTATATACCAAGAAAATGGTCTCAAACAGGCCCTTAAGTTATTTGATAACTTGTCTTTTGAATTCAAGTAGTATTAGTAAGAAATTTCATTTCGTATTATTTGAGTTTTTTGTTGTGATTATATTTTCTTCATTTTCTTGAATTAAAAACGTTAATGGCCATCTTTTCTGCTATGATTATCAAAATAAGAATTTGAGTTTTTTGCTGAAATTATTATATATATTTTTAATTTTCTTAAATTCAAAATAGCTATGGCTAATCTGCTAGAATTATCAAAATAAGTAAAGAAATAGTTGCCTCAGAGGAAAAAAAAAATTCCTACTTACATGGTATTTATTTAACTATTTAATGTTATTACACTTGTAAAGAATTATGTATAAAGATCTCATAATAAATAGTTGTCTAGAGTCTCAAAATCTCAGGTCTGGCCCTACTTTCAGGGTCAGACACCATAGCCCTACTTTCAGGGTCAGACACCATAGAATTTCTTGTGTCTCGATCGGATGAGGGGGGCTTGCTTCCCTAGGGAACACATCTATGAGCAAAGCTATACTCATTAGGTATATGCAATTGCATTTACATCCCATCTTTAGGTTTCTATTGAGGCAGTATAATTTAGCCCCTCCCCCCTAACTTTTGTAAAACGCATAGAGTCAATTGACAGGGGCCTTCCTTTTTTGGAAAGAGGTCAATATCTACGAAGATATCTAGTTTATGTCTTTAAGACCTTTTTCCAATCCAGAGCCTCTAGTTGGGAGGGAAAAAACTCTAAGAAGTGGTACAACATTGACCCCTGGTGTCACATTCACCCTTCATATGGGGGCATTCCTACTTTTATCAAATAGTGGTTGGTTTCGGGCCAAGGAGAGGTAGCAAACTGTTGATGGTGGCGTGGTCCCCAAGGTCAAGGTGTTGAACCAATATCATGATTTAGTGAGTTTCATATCTGAAGTGTTCATTCTATTTTTTTCTTACTTTTTATGCAGTTACAATCGATCGATTCAAGTTAGAAATTGCAAAGTAGGCCAACGTTCGGACTATTTACGAGTAGCCAATAGAAGTTCGTCATTTTAAGAATGCCATTTCCAAACGATCCCTCTTCGTCAAACAAGCACTCATGGCCTTGAAAGGTAGCGGTTTAAATTGCCTATGCACTTTTTGAATCCATAGTGCTTGAATATCTCTTAAGTATTAATGCCTTTTTTTGCTTTTAGAACAACATGCGACTAAGGAGTACGTGAAGCCAAATATGTTCTTTGTACAGAAGGTAGGCGAAAAGAAGAGACGGATCCTAAATACCAATACCTCCACCAAGTGTTAGGAACTCGTATGGAAATTTAAGGTATTAGATATACAATAGATTATTTATTTGCACTTGTATCTTCAGTTCATTTAACTTTTGTCTTGAACATTAAGTCACGTAGCAATGGATTTTCAGGCGTGTTAAGTAGAGATTAAAATTTCATTAGAATTGAAAAACTAGCCGTTATTGTTGACTTTTATTAGACGAGTGGAACCTAATAACTGCTATATTTTTAATTTTAATTAGATTTCAAGCACAACCGAACACCCCCTTAACGTTTAATCACATGTCGCGTGACAATAGACCGATTCACCAAATATGAAAGATTGGAGATATAAGCGTAAAAATGTTTTATTGGATACCAAGTTAAGTTTCAACTTCCAATTATGACTAATGAAAACAAATGCATATTTTTGGTTCAAACTAGTGGGTAAGTTGGAGAGAATCGCGGTTTCTCAAGAAGAAAACTATTTAATAAAGGCGATTAAGAATATTGTTTTTAGTTTAAAGAAAAACTCATTTGTTCATCTTTTGCATAAGGCGATTTTACATAAACAATATTTTTTTTTTTTGTCGAAATTGGTTTTTTAATTTAAAAACCCAAAAAAATGACTAATAAAAGAAGTAAAAGTAAATCTTTCCTTATTCTGCGTATTTATTCCTTTTTATTAATTATTCTAAAAATGTATTTGTATCGATTTGTTAACTAGAACAAACACTTTTCAACTTATTTCGAGAAATATAATATATAAACTTTTAATAATTAAATTACACTACAAAATTTGTAACAATTTTTTTCTTAGCATAATCACAAGAAAATAAGTTCTAGAAAATAAGGTTTGTTCTCTTTGTCATTTTTAAACCATTTTCTGTTTTCGATTTTTCAAAATATTGAAAACGTTTTCTCTTTCTTATTTTCGAAAACGTGTTTTTGAAAATAAGTTTAAAATTTACAAAAAAAAACTCAAAACGACAAATTTGTCATTCAGAGTGTTTACAGTTATAATTTAGCCAAATTTTTCAATTTTTGGTTTTTGAAAATAATTTCAAAATGACAAAAAGAACACATTTTCAATAATTTCAAAATGGACACCCAAAACTCAAAATTCAAAATGATTTCAAACCTTAACAGAAAACTGAAACACGAAAAGAAGTTTTTACTATTTTAAAAACAGGTAAGAACATATACATGCACTACTAGTCCTTCAACTTTAAATAAAGTTGTATTCATGTCATACATTTTCAGTTCATGCAATCAGGTCATACATTTTTAGTTCGTGCAATCAAATTGTCCAAATTCGATTTGTTTAGAAATTTAACCATTCCATCCATTTCCCGTCAAGTTGGCTAACATAATATGTTCATCATGACAATAAAACTAACTTAGTGCTTGTTTGGTAGAGATTCTTGAAAAACTCATTTTTAAGCACAATTTTTTTATTAAATTAATTTTACATGTGTAACATAACTTTTTTATTTTTATTTTTAATTACACATTTTTCAAATAAAAGTCATTTTTTATAATTTATTCTCTAAAAACTACATTTAACAAGTTCTCTCTCTCTTTATTTTTATTTTTTTTGTGGAAGGAGGGCGGTACCTTCGATATTTTATTAAAATGTCATCACTTGTGGTGGAGGAATATCGATGTTACAAATGATATCAATAAATAAGGAAGTATTACTTCCCTAACAGTGAAAGTAAAGAATAAAAAGTAAAAAAATAAGTACTATTTCCCTTACAAAAAGAACAAGTTAAATCAAAAATAAAAGTAAAACCAAAATACAAATACCAAAACGCTAGTGTTGGACAAATCATACCTGCCAATTTGAACAAGTGCCCTGATATGTCGTGCTAGGTCGGTTGGACCATATTCCTGATATCTACGATGATGTCAACCATCGGTAATAAGTGCATCTGCAACTTGGTTCCTCTCTCTAAAAATACGGGAGACCATATCTCTGTCAAATGAAACGATATCTACAATCTATCTGAGTATCCTTTGGATAGGTCACGATCTGCCACTCTGGTGATGCAGTGAATGGCAACAGTCGAATCTGCATCAACCCAAATATCTGACAAATCAAGATCTCTAGCCAATAGTATCCCATCATGAATAGCCCTGAGTTCCGCCTCTAATATCATACATTGTCCATATGAAGCTGAGAAAGCACTGATATAATTTCCTGCGTAGTCTCTGATGATGCTTCCTCCGCTTGCAAACTTATCCTTGACACAACCATCGGTGTTGATCTTGACAGATCCAAATGATGGAAAGCGCTACCAAACCATAATAGAGGGAAGAGATGAGGAGAGAGTCAAAGAAATACCAAAAAGTATAGCAAGCTACATGTCATTATGTCAATGTAACGGTCAGAATAGTCCACCAATATGGAATAAGGATACCATACGGTAAACTCTCTAGATAATATGTCTCGAGCTCATACGTATGTTCATGTGCTTTGAATTATTCATCTCAGTCCAAAGAAGCCAGAAAATCAATAGAGGAATAATGATGCAAATATGTCTGGTCCTTGCAAACTGTCCAGAATGCCTCCATTTCAGAAATATATGTCTGATACTTTCTCCTGTACTCATGGTAATCTGGAATAAAGCCCCAAAATGTTGCCAAACATGATCTGAAATACTGCTAAGAATAAAAATATGAGTGATGGTCTCAATCTCATAACAACACTAACATCGAGAAGCCAAATGATTGTCGATCCTCCTCTGGATAATGACATCAACTGGTATTAAATCCTGCCCTAGTCTCCAACAGAAGAACGAAATAGTAGTAGGTATGATAGGGCTCCATAGTAGGCGAAGTGAATCCTGAACTGGTCTGCTAAAGCGAATCAGCTGCCATGCTGATTTAGTATTAAATCTACCATCTGATGTTGCCCTCCAGAAAATACGATCCGAGACATCAAGACATAGTGGAATGGCCGCGATCTGCTCTGCCATAGCTGATGGAAGAGCCTGAAGTAATCACCCAAAATCCTATCTAGTCTCCTCAAAAAAGTCTTGCACTCTCGCAGATGTATGTTGTCTATGTCGAAAAATGGATGACAATCTAGAATTACCCATCCAACAATCATACCAAAAGAAGATCTGCCCTATCCCAAGACGCCACGCAATGTGTGTCTCGGTGCATGGTCCAGATTTCTTCAGTCTCTTCCAAATAGGAAGACAAATCGTCTTCCAACTACGCCAATGTAGACGACGCGCATGATCCTTAGAATCACATAAGAATCGTGCAAATATACTCTCTAACCTTTTCAGAATGACCTTAGGAGGTCACATAATCTGGAATAGATACAGTGAAATAAAGGAAAGAACAGACCTCAGTAGAGTAATCCTACCACCAGGAAAGAGAAGAAGTGAAGCCCATCCAGAAATCCTACTTCTGACCTTCATAATGAGATCATCATACAGAACGCTAATCTTAGTCCCTTTAAATATAGGGACTTGCAAATATGTGAACGATTGTCTCTGATGTGAAAATCCAGTCAAATTCACTAACCTCCGTATTTGGTATCAACCCTCGATCTGAAACTTCCAGCTACAACCATTCCTTTCTTTTTTCCCCTTGTACTATGAATTTTCTATTTATTTGAGAATGTTGAAGAAAGTTCTACTCTTCAAATCCAAATCCCACTCAATTTAAGCATTTTTTTTCCTTGAATTTATCAGGGACGACCCTAAGAGTGTGCGAGTTGAGCAACCACATAGGACCTCATCATTGTAGTGGCACCAATTTTTTTTGTTATTTGTGTGTGTATATGTACAATTATATGTTTTAAATATTTATTAATTTATTAATTTTAATTATTATGTTAAGTTAAATGGCACAATATTTATGAAAAATAAGTTAAAAGATAGACAAATAATACTTTTTATTTAATATTGTTGTATTTCTTATTTCTAAATACATATCATAATAAGACATTTTTATTAAAACAACGGAAATAATTCAGATAGTTTAGGTTCATTCATAGTTAATTTCAGAGTGTTATTTATGAATTATTTTCTTAATAATTGTATGCATTTGATTTGATATGATACGCAATTTCGTAAGATACTAAAATTAAGAATAATGTAATTGACTAGTTATGATTTTCTTAAATAATATCCTGCTTTAAATAATATCAAGAAAAAGGGAAAAGAGAACAAAAATATTATTTTCCATAGGAAGAAATATTTTGATGAAAATGACACTGTAGATGATGCACAATCACTTGAAAATTCTTTCATAATCAATTATTTTATTTATATATTAGATCAATCAATTGAATTACCTGAACGAAGTTTCGATCAATTCAATTAATATGAAAAAAATGAATTTCTATTTTTTTTTTTGACAAGTTAAACGCATTGTATGATATTGATTTGAAAGCATGTTGTGATTATCTTAACATTGTTCTAAGACATGCAAATTTTTGCGATCTTAATGGCAAATATTTACTTTAAGAGTTAAAAATTTTGCAAAATTTTTTACCAAAAAAAACAAATATAGTTTTTGATATATTAACTTATTTGAAATATCAAAAGGAAAAAAGACAGCTTTTGATATACTGACTATTTGAAAATATTGGATAGCTTTTTAAATACATTTATTTTTAATAAAATATTATTGAACGAAAATTTTCAAAATTATTAAAATCTTATTTACAATCAATCACGTTATAAGAACGATTGAACGACATACCTTTAATATCTAATAGATCAGATTTGCTAAAAACGAAAATTTAATTAGCTAGTTTGCTTTTAGAAATGCGAGAAAAAATATTTTTACACGATTTGTTGTATTTCAAAATTTACATGAAGTATATGATTTCAAAGTTTTCTCTTATGGAATTGCACGAAAAATTTAGGAGCTTGAATGGTTCTTCGTTGATGACATGTATTTTGACAAAGTTTGGGAGATACTTTTGATCTTTATTTTTACTTTTTTTTTATTCACGACATTTTAAAAAATAAATGGTATTTAAATATTATAATTTTACAATAATATAATATTATTGAAATATTTATATTTTTTAAATTTTGGACACCCTATGCACAACACATCCAAAATCTCAAGTCTGTCCGGAATTTATACTAAAGGGCTTATACATTTGAGCATTTTGAAGAAATTCTTGATCTTCGAATCCATGTCCCACTCAATTTAAGCATTCTCTTTTTTCTTGAATTTACACAAAAGGGCTGTATATTTGGGCATTTTGAAGCGACCCCTACTCTTCAAATATCACCGTAAATGGCAAGCTCTTCCTTAGCAGCATCGAATTACAAATCTGAACGGTACGAGGTTGATGAATTCTTATTGAAAACTGTAGCTCTCTGTCCATGTGTTTTTTGCTTCATTCTTATACTCATAGTAGTCTCTATTGTGCTTATTGTGAAATTCCATTTGTTTTGCCACACCCCACTTCACTCTGTCCTCTTCAAAAAATATTGCCATTAAACCCACTCCGAAAGCCGAGATTTCCCTACAATCACAGTATTTCGTTTTATTGCTCGAATAATTTTAGGGTCTTTAATTCCTAGTGTTTTCGATGTGTGATTTGATCCTGAGAATGAGCATTGCGTGGTTCTGGAAATGAATCAGTTGTAGTTAAAAATGTGAAATGGACTGATCAGAGCAACACATAGTGAGATAATTGATTCAGATCAAAGTTTGCGTTTGGAGGTGAATACTGAATGGTTTTAGATGAATGCGAGTTGATCTTAAGTCGAGATCTGGCAGTTTGAACATTATTCAAGGGCTTAAAATGCGATGATTATTGTTCTTGAGAAGAGGAGACAGTTTGAGATCATGGTGTCTGTTCTTGAAGAAATGACGGGAAGGATCTGCTTATGATGGAGACATTTATTATGGTGATCGAAGCATTTGTTTCTGTGAAGGAGATGACTGTTGGGATTTTCATCTACAGAGAAGTTTAATATACTTAAGTTGTGGAAGAGATGGATCATACTCTTTGCTGGGAAATCCTGGGGATTGGGATAAGAAGCACAGGCTTTCTTTGAGAAATTGGGATGTATGTTCATGCTGAATTCTAGGATTTATAATGTTCCGCTCAGTCTTTGGCGCAGGGTGAAGATTTTATTGGAGTCATGTTGGAGGTGAAATAGGTTGATTGATAAGGGTTTTAGACTTGATGTTGTTGTTCAAAACACGCTATTCAATGGGTCGTTTAGGTTTCAAGAAAATCTCTGATACAATCTAGCTGTTCAACTTGATGAAGGCTACAGGTTTATTTCCCAACCTTGATTAGGGACTTTTGCAAACAAGGTAAGATGAAGGGAGCTGTTGAGTACTTAAAAATGAAATGCTTAGTTATGAATGAGTGTCGGATGCTGCATTATAGACTTGTTTGATGACAGGATTTGTGAGTCAAAGAAGATCGAAAGGGTGTATAAGTTGGATGCATAATAGACTTGTTTGATGATGAGATTTGTGAATCAAAAGAAGATCGAGGGGTGTATAAGTTGTTGAAGAATACGAAGGAGAAAGGACCCTATCACCCCAGCCTGATGCGCAGATTTGCAAGTGCAATGCTCTGATCAAGATGATGGTGAAATTGCGAATGCGGTCAGGATATAAAACAAGTTGATCAATCAGCAGGCATTTTAGTTGACCATTTTACATTTGCAACGAGACGATGAAGCCATACTAAATCACAATAAATTACGGGTTTTGCAGTTTTGGAGGAGAGGTTGTTGCTCCAATGCGACACGTTAAATAGTTAAAAGGAATGGTAGAAAAAGGAATGAAGGAACCTCAACTTGATTACAAGAAGTTCGTAGCTGATTTTTCCTAGGCTGTATTGAGAATTCAATATAGAAGCCACCAGTAAAAGACTAGCATCCGAAATTGGGACGAATCGACCCTCTTAGTGCTGATGGACTATATGCCTTATTCAATTGCTTGAGCAGATATTATTTTGGTCTTCAAACTGAAGATAACCATGAAATCGCTATAAGTTGTATTTCTGTTACCTAAATACTTTTATCTCTAGTATTTTTGTAATTATAAGTATATAAGATCTGTTGTTGAGAACTAGTATCATGCAATGTGAGTATGAAACTTTTGAGGGCTGATTTGTTAGTTCATTTCTCAAGTATATGCAAGAATTCTATGTAATAAATACTTGCATGCATCAAGACAGCTGACATTTAAGCTGCTACTCAGTAGTATCTATACTCCCGAAGTTGGACCTGACTGCTTGGTTCGACCGGAAAAACCAAGAACCTCTCGACCGTTGAAGAAGTCACCGAACTGATGGTCACATAGAGAACTTTTCTAACACTTTGAGAAACTCATCTATAGAGATTGGTTACGTCAAATCTATTGAGTTTGCTCGTTTGATAAAGGTCTATTATTTTATCTCAGTCCATTCAGATAATAATCAAACAAACTGAAAATATTATTTTTTTGGTTGAGATTTTTCGCATCTAATCTATGCAACTAAACCATTAGTGCTCGTGTAATTGTGTGCATAGATTACTCACGAATTGCACCTAATATTTCTTATTTAATATATTTTTAATTTGGTGTACACAATCTTTCTTCCATCCGCCCATAAATGAAAGGTCATTCATTCACAAGATGAACAACATTGTCAACTTGTTTCTTGAAGAGAAAAAAATTCAGTCTTCACCTTCGAGTCGTTGAATGTTGACAATAATAACTGTGTGCATGATCATTAATAGTAACTAATTAACTAAATATACTCGTTACAATTCAAAATAATTTTCACAATAAGGGCTCTACTTCGTTCAAAATTCCTCAAGGAAAAAACTGAAAAATGCAAAATTAGGTGGGACCCACTACGCTCAATTTTCAGACACTGTAAATGCACAATTCAACAGGGGTAGAGAGTACATGAAATATTTGATTTTCTTTCTCATGCTAAACTAACCATGGTAAAAAAGGTGTGTAACCTCGGTAACTTTTTAACCATGGTTAACATGCACGATCCCTATATGAATTAAGCTAGTTGTGCAATGAATTTGTACAACTAGTATCACAATGTGTGAGTTGACAAGGTTTTGATTAGGATTCGAATCAATGGCCAGGATTCCTGCACCTCACAAATTGTCAATTTTTCAAATCAATAGTCAGATTCCCTGCCAACTCACACATTGTCAAACTAGTTGTACAACTAGTGTGATTGTCCCCATATATTGCACCTTGCATCTGGATACTTTTCAATGAAATTTCATTATAAGACTTGCAAATCATAGCTTCACTCTCTCTTTTCTGCATTTATGAAATTTCATAAGGTGAGCTGAGAACATTTTTAAATTGCAAGTTATTTATCATTTTCTTGCTGCTTTTAATGAATTTTGCTGAAATTTTCTGTCTAATTCCTGCAGATGCTTGCATTGCACGGAAGATGAATGACTAGGAGATCTCAGAGCACAACTCGCTTCTACAAGGAAATCTTTCCAAACTATCTGTAGCTATCATGTCATCAGTTTTGGTTCACTTCATCATCAATTAGATGGATTGGGGAAGATGAATATTTTTTGTCAACAATAAATTTTTGGGAAAAAGTCCTTTTGGCGCACAATTATTAAAGGTTTGGACCGATCAGAGATCCTTCCGCCACACAATTTTGAAACATTTAGGACCTCAATCGCTACGATTAAAGGTTTGGATTTAATCTACACACTTCAGAGAAGTTTGGGACCTCTATTGCACGTATTCCATGTATTTCCTTGTTTTCTTATTGTTATACGTCTTTTGTCAAGTAATTATCCAAATATTGCATCTGTATGATATTAGATCTAACTGTACCATTGTCGAGATATTTGCCTATTTATTAGCCAACTTCAACTGTTTTCCAATTATTACTTAAATTAGCAAAACGCTTTATATTATGTTATAAATCGAGCCTATATTATTATAAAACTAAACTATACATCTTTGTCAAGATAACATAATTGTATCTTATTAGATATCAATTCGAGTATGGTGAGCAAATTGTTTCCACGATAGTCAAAACTAGTTAAATTCAACAAGAAAAAGAATAATTTGTTTAACTAAAAGCTGCTCATTTTCCATGTAATTTATCCACAGAAGAACAAGTGACCGATATGTATGACTTGTCGATACTATAATGAACAGTATAAAAGAATAAAAAAAATTATGCATTGTGCTATATTTCATACCAAAAAATTGTCATTAACGGGCAATATGTTGTACTTCACTATTATATACTCTCTACACACAAATATGACTCAGCTTGCTTACTTTAGTAGTCTCTTTTCCATAATGAATCCATGGAGACAAAACTTTC
This sequence comes from Fraxinus excelsior, assembly GCA_019097785.1. Taxonomy (NCBI): domain Eukaryota; kingdom Viridiplantae; phylum Streptophyta; class Magnoliopsida; order Lamiales; family Oleaceae; genus Fraxinus; species Fraxinus excelsior. The sequence goes on along the minus strand of CM032643.1, from coordinate 23,607,815 downwards.
ACCTACCGAGAAAATCTAAGACATTGTAGACGAACATCTCACGAACCTCAAGGCGAAACTGTATGAATGCTTGAACTGGTTACCCCAACCAAGAGAGAGCCAATAGGTTGCCCAAGTAACACTTTAACAAATGACTGTTAGCAAGCAAAATTAATGGCAACTTTGAAATTGGACGAATTCTCTTCAGAAATCGGGCCCTATTGTGAAGTCTTTGTCAACTTTGCCTTTACAAGTCTGTCTAAAATGGCTGGTTCAAGAGGAACTGGATCGAGACAACGCTCTGTAGTAGCATCAATCACCTACTCAACCAAATACACAACACTTATCATCTAGTTATAGAAGTCAAAGAAGAAACTTTTTGAAAGTATTCGTTTAAATCAGTAAAAAAGATGATCGTTGAATATTTGTCATTGAACTTAAACTATTCCTCCATTTATGTATTGTATGTAAAAGCAAAATTGCTCCATTGGTCACCAACATATTGTCTCAACTCTCAAGGAGGAACAAGTCGGTGTACAACCTTTCACTATAATTTCACGGGCAATGAACCCATCCCATTCTCAACTGTGCTACTAGAAGCTCAGTGGATAACGAATAGAAAAGTATTGAACTTGGGATGAACTTACTACTTGGACGAAATAGTCTAAATTTTGTTTAATTTGACGTGACCCTCACGGAAATGTAATTGCTTCAAATTTTTTGGCACCAATCCAAGTTGGAAAGCGCAACCTAGCTTAGTAGAGTTGGCATGCAAGGGCCACACGATGACTTGAACAAAAATTTGGCTTCTTACCTCATCAAGCAAGAAATCAATTGCAGCTTCATCCTCGGCAACATCCCTTAAAGTAGACTTCAAAAACTGAATATCCAATTGAATTTGTTGGAATCCACTTCGATTGAATGTCTGGAGTCTAACTAACTCTTGCAAACTCTTTAAAGAAAGTTTTGCTATAGTTGTTATGACAGATTCCTGCAAAGTAATGGCAATCCTGTTTCAGTTTTATCACCGTACAAATACACCTTATTTATCTACAGGAAGTGTCCAAACCTGCGTGTTTTCTGTTTTTGTGAAAATCTCCATTTTTTGCTTAAATAATTTTGCTAGATGCATCTCCAGAAGCTGGCTCCTGGCCTTCTGAGTATTTGACCTGCTCAACCTACCGTCTCTCAATGTACTGCTGCGTGAGGATATAGTGCTCCCATTGCTGTCAGTGCGTTGATGTTTATAATGAAGGCCGTGGGGCAAAATTTGTTTTGCTTCGGTTCCTATTGCTTCAAACTATATATGAGACCAATAAAGAAACTTTAGTTTTTGAACTAGTTTAGGTTGTAATATTTATTGGCACAGAGAGCTGGAATCAACCTACAGAAATAATGTAGAAGGAAAATTGACAGAATCCTTACCATAAATAAAGAGAGAAAATGAGCATGAAATAATGACAATGGAAATACCTCCTGAAGAAGTAGATCGACGAACATATGCACTTCTCTTGGTTCTTTGTGCTATGGGACAGAAGGGAAATAATTATGAGACTGAAGTATTTCGGGCCCGGGGGGGGGGGGGGGGGGGGGGGGGGGAGGGGGGGGTGGAGGGGGGGGGGGGGGGGGGGGGGGGGGTGGGGGGGGTGGGAGGGGGGGTGAGGCCACGATTTCAAGATGAGTACTAACCTTGACCCAATTCGGTGCTGTAAACCTCTTCTTCAAGATGACTGCTATTCTTTGAGTTCTCATCTTCATATACTGCAAGGATAGAAAGATCAAAATAAGTATTGAGGTATAATCTCCTTTTCTTGTCAAGCACCACACACTAAATATTGGAAAACTACGTGCTCTGCACTAAAAATACTTCTTTCAACAGTCAATTTGTTATGTTCTCCTTGGTATACTACCGTTGTTTTTACTTAACAAGAAATTTTAGCCTAAGCTACAGATATGGAAGTAGGAAAGGTTTGACATGCACTTAAGGCTGTTTACTAAAATCAGCACAACAAAGTCAGTAAACCCATTTCGGCTCTGAAGAGGCTTCGTCAATTAATCGTGAAAAAGAAAGTGATGAAGCAAAGAGATTGGTTAATAGATGAAACTGAAACGAGGTATTAATGCTTTTTGCAAGCAATGGGACGGAATCAACCTCCTCGTTAAACAGGCATATTGACACAACATACTCAAAAACAATGCTTCTTAACTCATTCAAATATTGAACTGCATCAGCATGTCTAAGATAATGAATAACACAAATTTTTAGGACGATGAAAAAATATTTTTACGTTAAATGCTTACAAGGTGCGAGAACATTTCACCATCTGCCCGAAAGGTGCAACAAATTTCTGCAGGAACAAAAGCTGGACCATATTCAAAGCCCCGAACACCACTACCAGAGAAAGAAGATGCTATTTCCTGAAATTTTGCACAGAAAGTTTACAGTAGGACCTGATTGTATTGAGGAATATATGATTGTGTTAATTTAACTTAATGACTAAGAAACAACTCAGAGTTGATTCCTTGCCTCAGAAATTCGTGGGATGGCACTTTTTTCGATAAAATGGCATAACTGAGCCACTACAAGAACAAGCCCAGCAGGAACTTTGTCACCTGGTATTCCCTTTATCGGATTTCGATCTTGACTGGCAGAGATACTCTTTCCACAAAGCAAGAGGAAATAGTCGTGAACTTTCCTGAAGAAATCTTGAAACGCTTCTTGGACCCAGTCCATTGCAAAACCTTTCAACGCCAGTAATAATTCAGAGTTTTCAATGAGAAGGTAATGGAAATCCTGGATTCACAAATAAATTAACAGTAAGTGATGAAGCAGCAGAAACTCAGCAACTAAAATCATGTGCCATCGCCTGGAGTAGAAGATAGATCAACACAACAGGTTAATTCAATACCAAAGCTAAATGAAATAAAAAGATTCATCTGCGTACGTGACATTGAGCAATGACCGAAATGGACATCTAATATGAGTCATGATAGTTTATAAGTGAGATGGTTCTTTTAGAGTAATTCAGGAGAATAAGCCAGGCATTAGCTTATACTTTCTCCACGAGTTAGTAAATGATACCCTCGAGTGGCACAGATGTTAACATTAGAGGAGTATCTAGGAAAAGAAAGCAGTCAGAATACTAAAAAAATTCTGTTCAAAATATTGTTTGTAGTAGTTTGAATGATATGGATAGTAAGCTCTTAAAGAGTGTGTTTTATGATCTGTTGACCATTATTGTGAACTGCAAAGGGCCCCATATATTTAATAGTTGTTAGAGTTCTACATTTCACAGAGTCAATCTTGTAAAATACCAACATAATGTATTAAAGCATCCCCACCTTTTCTGTTTGCAAATCTATGTTGCTTATTTCAACGTGTAAGATTCTTCAGAATACTATTACACTTGAAAGGGAAAAACAGCCTTATTTGTCATCCTATAGTTTCATTTGAAACAGAACACACCTATATACACACACTGGAAAGTAAATAATCCCCAGAATTTTACTTTCAAGATAACCAAAAGTGAGAGCTTTGTAAGGTTTAAAGAAAGAGAGCATAGGGACTGGGAAATGCCACATGACATGATAAAAGTAATTCGTCTGGCATCTTATCTTCTGTCATTACCAGTAAGACATCCATACTGCCTTGGATAACTGCCTTTTTGCTGGCCTCATAGGCTGCCTTCAAAGGGTATACTTCCTCTGTTCCCTCTTGCATAACTTGGATTTTTGAGAAAGCATCTACCAGAGAAGAAAAATTAAACAAATAAAATCATGCATAAGTATAGACTCTGAATTTGTTAAACTAACTTTGTGTAGACGATGGATTCATCTTACAAAAAAGCAGACCTATAATCCAAATAATTGAGCTTCTCGACTTACTTTATATTGAAACGATTACTAACCTGAAATATCAAGTAAAAGATAACTTACTGCACTGGTGATATAATCTTTGACAGCGACAAGAGCAGCCTGAAAAGTGAAAACAATAAATTTATCAGCTTATCATCCTCAATAAATACGAGTCACAAAGCAATCCAGATAGACACGCTGAGGTATTGCCATCTGTTTTAGTTGCAGAATTGACAATGACCTGTAGAGTAAAATCAGGAAGGGCAGCCCCAGGTAACACTTCATCAAGTAGGAGCACATCAGTCCAAATGACTCCTGTTAACATATGAATTTTAAAATTACATTCAAATTAGAAGTTTTAAAGACGAAATTCCTCGTAAATGTGTGTCTGTTGAAAGAATGGTTCTAAAGATAATAAATTAAAAATAGTGGGGATTGAAGGCTGTCACAAATGCTATCAAACGGCTTGTCAGATGCTTCTCGAGAACTAGTTCATGTACAAAATAACTAAATAAAAGGAAAAGGAGATTCTGATAAAAGAAGGAAGTGTTTGACCTTATCATTCATACAGAGACGAGATCATTACCCTTCTTTCTTTTGTCAGTTACTAACATGATCCAATACAGCTATGGAAGTAAAATGGTGCCAAAAGAAGTTGCACGCCTTCAAATACTGGAAGTAGTATTTTTGACACACAGTTTAGAATAAATGATGAGATACTGCAACCAAGTCAACTTACGAAGGATTGCCAGAAAATCTGCAGAGCGGGGCTGCTTCTTAATATGTTGATGAGCGGCTTCAAATTCCCTAAGATTTGGGCAAAACCATATAATCATAAGCAAAAATGGAAGAACTACACCCTGATTCAATCACAAGGGCAGGATTATCAAATAAAAACTGGGAATGAAAGAGCAGTCATACTTCATAACAAGGTCTTGTGCAAGTTTGAATAGCTGTGGTTCTGAATGCAAAAAGATAACTCCATAAGCACGAAGAGCTTCCGCAAATTCACGAATAGAAGCCTGAAAGTGAGTAACGTTTCAAAAATGTAATTTGAAATGTGATCACTATAAACACAAAATAAAAGAACGCATTTTATTGTATGCAACAGAAGTAAAATAGCTGGGATAGAAAATCTGGGATCTGTGCCTCGATAAAATACTGAGTGAAATAATTACATCATGAATAAAATACTGAGTGAAACAATTACAAATCGCTGTGACTCATTCACATGTACACCATCCACAAGTGATCTATGAAGGGCAAATATTAATGCATACAAGTTTTTATTCCAACAATCAATATCTATCCATTTGTTGCTTTTTACTTTAAAAAAAAATAAAAAAAATTAGGTTCATTCTTTACTTCATGAGCAGCAGCAAAAGCTGAAACATCGGCTTTTCCTCGGTTAGGAAGTTCATCATCTGCTGAAGCATCTTTTAGGTCCTTAGAATCAAAATGCAAATCCAAAAGGAACTGTTCCAACTTCTCAAACAATTGAAGCTTCAGAGTCTCAACCTGTCAGAGAATGGAAAACTATCAAAAGTAAACAATATTATAGGAAAACAAACAACAGAGACACAAAATAATGTTTTCCACTACTATGAATGGCTGAATTTGACGAACAAAATTAAGGGATTACCCTGGATGACCACTAACTCTCCACACTTAAAGTCTGCAAGGTGTATTCATCCTTGACTAGATGCATATTTGCATCTATTTATAGATCACCAGAAAATAAAAGTAAGTGAAGTACAAACCGGAAAATTTAACTGATTAAGAAGCATCACAGCCTCAGCTCTTGCTTGTATGGACTGGGAATCCGAAAATACCTTCCTCTGAAAACAATAGTAGAAAATATAGAAAATCATTCTTACAAATTATTAGCTTTCATCATAAAAGATACCAATCTCTGAGAAGGTTTAGTAGCACTTCTTGTGGGAAAGTACATAGAGATGTTTTCCGTTCATTTGAAACAAGACTATAAAATTATCATTTATATGCTGACAGAGGATGGTATAAACTCTAATGTCATCTATATCAACAGGATTCCAAGGTTCAGAGACAGAACACTAACAACCAGAAGGTTCCTATCTTCCTCTAAGCTGACATGAGGTTTTAGTTCATAAGTACTTCTAATCCATGCCACACTTTGACTCACATGGTCAACAACTCCATCATTTGTGTTTGTAGAAACTGAAGCTCGCAAAATTGACAAAATAAATATCCACAAGTCTTGCTGTCTTCCATATTATGATTCATGGCATGTATCTTTTTTATGATTGGAGACCTTCAATTAAATTAAAGTTTGTATTTAGTCATTGGAACTTTTTTTTTTTTTTTTTTGACTAGATTTTATAACTGACATTCAGTCACATTGGTGTAGTACTTTTCATTTGAATCGAAATACATCACTACTCTTATCACAATTTCGGTTGATAATCATTTAGACTCTGATATCTGGATATAGTTCATCTACATCACTCTTTCAACAAGGATTCCATTTTTAATGATGCCTGCTTCAGTCACTGCCAAGCACTAAAACAGAATAGGTCATGCCTGCAAATTTTTTATAATTGTCTCCACTGCTTCTTCTGATGCTCGCTTACAATCCTGGAAGGAAGAGTTCCCATATTTCTGGTAATAGCAACAAAGAATGGGTCAGAAAGAAGAAACTGTACTTGACAAAGTAGAGTTCTTTATGACTACCAATGATGGGCACAAAAAACGGGTAAGTTCAAACTTTCCCATGCATTAGATATCGACCTTGAAAATTGGCATGGCTCCAGTGTAGAACTTGACTGCATCAGAATAGGCTTCCGATTTGATACACTTCTCAAGTCTTGTTGGTAGATCATAAATAAACTGCTCTTTTCACGCAAGATGAAATCTGTGTTAACTCATACATGCAGAATTTACAGGATGTATGAAACATGAAAAAATCTATCTTCAATGGTGGAAACAATCACAAGTTCAAACAAAATGACAACGTTGAGATCTTATTCTTCAATTGGAAATCACTCAAATTGTGTAATTCAGAGCAGCTCATAACGGGAAGATGCTTCTTCCCTAATTTAATCATACCGCTCGAAGCAAAGGGGAGACCAGAATGAGTCACTCAGCCGTGTTCCTTCTTTTATACAAGTCACCCTTTCTTTATTTTGCCAAAATTAACAATGAACTGTCTGTAGCAGGAAATTCAACATACAGACAGATTGGTACTCACTACATTACCTGAACTTTCCGCAGCAGATTGCGCGTGCAATGCAGCTTCTCTACGTGCTCTCTTTTTGCAAAAAGAGAAGTATTGACCCCATCACTCCTAGATTGGACGGACAGAATCTGCAACAATTAAAATGAATTTTGTTTTGAACAAGTTTTCATCTCACGTTCTTGTTTTCTCAATTTATTTTGAAACTACAATTGATAGTAATCAAAAAGACCCTTGCCAAACACCTTTTCGTTAAGCTGTTCCATGTTTGCTTCCATACTATTTATATTATTTTTCATCCTAGAAAAACAGCGAAAACAAATGAGATTGACAAAACGAAATAATTAAATGCACCAAAAATCGGGAGAAGTTTAACGCTATAAAAAGAGTAGACATCATCTCCAAATTGTGCTTCACAAGTTTGGAAGATCAACAATTATGACCCTCTATAAATAAATATTCAGCATATATGTTTATTCAGTAAGAAGAATAACTGCATTCACTACAAGCATGGGTAAAGTTTGTTTCGACACAAGAATTACCGTTTGATTGCATCTGTAGCACTGATGAACTTGTTGTAATTCTCATATACTAAAGTTTGCAGGTCGGTATCCAGATTTTTTATCTCAGAAGCCATTTCGACGTGCTTCGTAAGAAGTTCTTCCAAATTTGATTTTTGTACCTAAAATTTTCATTCAGATGATTATTAAAAAACAGTCCTACACACTAAATAAATATAACATACACTGCCAAGTGCTGCACCATCAGCTAAAAAGGTTTATCAAAGATGAGAATTATATATTCACTCTCACCTCGAAGACATCACTGACATATGAAGCTTAATATCCTTCCATAAAATGGAACTGGTCACAGGTCAAAAAAGAAGTAATTATCATGCACTCATTCGATTGAAAATTATGTCATATTCGAGCACTAAAAAGCTCTTCAGCTTTGCTTTCTCAACAGTCTTAGTTTGAACATTGCACATTAGGCCGTTAATCAGCTTGAAAATCATAATATTTTATTAACAGTACCAAATTACTAAAGACCTGAGTTGAATTGAAATCATAGATAATATAGTCCTGCAAAATGAGTAATATTTTTGCAATCCTCATCGTACCAGTATTGTCGATTAAGTTTTATTTACACTCTTAATTTAGCATTTCTTTTAGGTTTCCAGCCATAAATAGGATAGTTTCTCATAGTGATCAACTGATTCTGAAGCATTCTAAAGCTGTCCATTATCCTTCAAATCTCTCACAAATGAACTATCAACGCATAAATGTATCTCGAGACGGTATCAAAGGCAAGATCGTGCCATGGAATTGCATCCATTGGAGAAATTCTATAATGAATGCAATGATAGGACGTTGCATGTCGCCATGTTTACTTGTAAAAAATAAAAATATCTATAACATCAAAATTCCAATCAATGGCCAGTATTAAGGAAGTTTCTGCAACTAAACTCTCAAAAACAATCAATATATGAAGAAATTTGAATTTTAATTCAAGTTTAAGTTGTAAAGTGGCGTACGAGGAGATTCATGTAGTGATCGGCGTCAAAGGAGGTGGCGTTGATGGTGTCGAGGGTGGCGAATCTGGAGGAAGAAGCATTTGACGGCGACAATGCTGATGAAAGATCCGGCGAGTAGAAGCTCGATAACAGATCTCTCATCCTCTTCGCCTTCTCGTCCAACTGCTCTCCGCCTTCTATTCCCATTTTCACCTGTTCGAGCTGTTTTACGTATAAATGTCTCTGTTTATTGATATGGCGTTTTAAGAAGAAAATCGCCGGTTACCTGCGGAGAAGTCAAGCCACAGAGAGCTTACTTTTGGTTGTAGAGTTGTACGTCGACGGAGTTATGTGGTGGCGCCAGATCCAGCTCGGGTGTAACGGTACACTAATTTCAGTTTGTTGGTGGAGCAAATTACGCTGACGAGGCAAATACGCACGTTTGGCAAAGCTTAAAAAGGTAAAAATAAAAATAATAAATGCAAAAAATATATATTCCTCTCTTTCCGCTTTTCATTAATTTTTTAATATCTATTTGACAGAATTTATAAAAAAGAATTATGATAAATTTCACGAATAAAAAATAATGAACAGTAATATATATAGTTAAAATAATGTTTGAGAATTGAAACTAACTATAAATTTCTTTCCAAACGAAGTATAGGTTATGAAAGAAAGAACATTGTTGTTTAAAATGTTTGTTTCTTTATTTTTATTTATTGCTTAAAATGATTATATATCAATAGTCCTTTTTTCAAATTTCCTTATTCTCGATTTTCTATCATTTTTTGATCGTTATACAGTGCAACACTAAGATTACATGATTCTCACAATCAGTAGCATGTATTGAATGTCTCGTTTGAGTGATTATTCAACAATTAAAGTAGAGGAAAAATGACATACATGTCCTTTTTAGCATTTCATTCGTTCTTCTCATGAAGGGCATTTTCAATAATTCAAACGTAAAAAAAGATGACTGCTTCTTATTTGTCCGACAAGTTGTTGAAAAAATGAAAATCTTGGTTCGAAGTTTGTACTATTGGAGCCGATTTTTTTTTCATCTGAGCGATCCCAGACAAGAGCTTAATTTTACAAATAAAACAAAAAAAAAATGAAATATGGCTAAAAGTCGAGTTGTTGCTCTATCTATTATTATATTTTATTGAATAGTTCGATTTTATTAAATGTAACCTAGCAATATATATATTAAATGTAATTATAAAATAATAAAAATGCTATCAAATGTCATTTTAATTATAGTTAAATAGCTCACTTCACTTATAAGGAACTTTTGGAAAAGAAAAAAAAAAATCGTTGTTGGTCCAAAAATCAAAATTCTTATAGGCATATTGCTTCAACAATAAATTAAAATCAAATTTGTAATTTCTCCTCAAAACTTGTTTGTTTTGATACTTTTGAAAATACAATTTAGAAAACAATGTTAAACTTATAATATAAACATATCTTTTATGTTTTCAGTATTTTCAGTGGAAACATCAAACATTCAAACAAAGGAAATAAGTGTTTAAATAAAAATGTTAAAAAAATAAATATAATACAAAAACTCTAAAAACAATGCATTTTGAAATAATCGAAGTAAAATAATTTTGAAAATTTTCAAAACATAGTATTTTCTAATTTCTTATTTTGAAAAATAATTTTTAAAAATTGACAAGTCAATCATTTTATTTAATCTATTAGTAAAAGGTCATTCAAATATCAAAATGAACCCTCTTAAGCTTAAAAAATAAATAAAAATATAACTTTTATTCAAAAAAATTTGTTTACCTTCTACTCCTCTTCTACCAAAAATCCGAATTCCAAAAGAAAAGAAAAACAACAAGAAGAACTAATTGTTATAAACTCTAAATTCATATTGTAGCCTTGCTTTTTATTTTGGTGTACTTTTATCGATAAACTACAGGGATATATAGAATGATTTTGGGAAAATCGACTCGTTATCCTTTACTTTATATATTATTGATGTGTATGTATGCATATAATAAGTTGTATTTAATTCGGACTAATGTTCAAAGTGATGAACCAAATCAAACAAATTTGGATCGATTCGATTTCAATTGTTGAATTGAGTCGATTAGGATTGAAATTTATCCAAATTGAACCATCGATTTTAATTTCGAATTTGGCCCAAAATCAACTCAATCTAAACCATGCATAGACCTAGTCTAGAACATCAAAATCTTAAGGTACTATGAAAAGATAACAATAATAAAAAAAATTTAAGAATGTTTATAAATATTTTGAATTATCAATAGATTTATTACGAGTAATTACTAATTAGACGTGGAAGATTTATAAGTAAAAGAAAAGCAACTTATTCAATCTAGTATTAATATACAAATTACTTAAGCCAATTATGATCTACTTCACAAACAGTTCAAAGTATATTAACTGCCCAAAGAAGATTAAGCACTTCAATTCAACCTTAACATGGGATTAAAAACATAATTATAAGTAAAAGAAATCAATTATCATAAGTGCGGCACTCATCAGTCTCTGGATTATCCTTGCAGTAATTCTCCAAAGGATCAGATTCTTTCTTCTTGTCCTTTGCATGGCTTATTGCAGCACTTAGCTCCTCAACTTCGTCCCACGCGGCCGCGCACTCGCCGCTGACGGGGTCCTCGGCGCAGGCCTCCTCAGCAGTCTTAATGCTCTCCACCACCTTCTCCGACAGACCATCTGGGGCCGCCGCCGCCACAAGGCGGATGAATGGAGTGTTGCACCTCTTCTTCCATGGGAATGAGAAGTTGTTGATGGGCTTGATTTTTGGTGAATCTGATGCCTTGGCTAAGATTCTTGGGGTTGTGAGAGTTAAACCAGTTAAAGATGCCATTGGAAAAATTGCTTATAAGTTTTTTTTGCGAAATTGAGAGAAATGTGATAATTTTGAGTAGATGAGAAGATATATAATTGGGATACGTAAATATGTAATAAATTTTGGACACAAATTTCTTATCATCTTTCTGCAAATCATAAACTGCCACGTTGAAGCACTATAGATATTGTATGAAAATATCTCTCTTTTAGTTAAGAAATCATAGACCTTTCTAGAGGGTTTTATCAAGTTAATATTACAAAACTAGATTGTACATTGTTTAGCCCCCAATTTATTAGCCTTAAAATTTTATTGATATAACTTTGAATAGTATTTTTTGAAAAATATATAATTAAAAAGTAAAAAAAAATTTAAATTTACGTGTAGAATATTTTATTATGTGAACGTGTGATTGAAAATGAGTATGAAAAATAAATTAAAATAAAATAAAGGAAATCAAACGGGGGTTTAATGTATATATGATTTCATTTTATGAATATTGTAATTGATTTGAGGGGTTCATTACACTTGATAGCTGACAGTACAGAGGTAACTGTAAAAGACGGTGATATTTGAAAAAAAAAAAAAAAAACAATAAAGATGGTAAGATATAGATTTTATTTAGATCTTTTCTTGAAAAAATAATAATAAGTGCGTGCTTGAGCCTCTTTTTTGCTCAAAATATATTTTGAAATCGTATTTTGCTGAAAATTGTGTGATTAAAAAAATAAAGAAAAATTTTGAGTTTGCATGTAATATTATTTTATTAAAAAATTTGCGATGAATAATAAAAGAAAGAAAAATTCTAAAATGAGATAGCCTCCTGCGGAAATATTCTCATTAATCATAAAATATGTACAAGTTTGTATAAATATATTTACAACAAAAGAATGGAAGGAAAGAATATAAGATCCTAAATTCTTATAAAACTAAATATCTTGGGATATTCACACATTTACAGTCGAGATCAGGGACGGATTTAGGGAATTTTGATCGCGCTGTAGCCTAGTCCAGCCTCAGTCCATTAATTTTTTTCAGTATGTAAAAAAAAAAATTACGAATTAGCTCAACTGTAATCCGGTCCTGGATCCGTTCTTGGTCGAGATTCTCTAAGAAAACAAAAACGTTGACCAAACAGTTTTGGAAACTTTCCAACAATCCACCTCAAGCTAGCTTGAAGATATCTTCCATGGTCAGCTTGCTAATGAAGTTTTCAAATTGTTTCCTCGACAATCCCTTTGTAAGTATGTATACTACTTGCCCAACTGTCGAGATATATGACAAACATATTACTCCTTCATCTATTTTCTTCTTAATAAAATGTGTGTCTATCTCTACACAGTGGTGGATCTAGACTATTAAGTCAACTAGGGCGATCGCTGATGACGCAATAATAAAAATGTTTATTAATATTTAATTAAATAATGTTAAAAAAAATTCAATCAATATATAAATGCACTCAAACGTGAAAAAGGCATATACATTTGAAAATATAATCCAATTTTAATATAAAATAATAAGGAAAAAAAATACAAATTTCAATCATACATGTAACATGTACAATCAAGTTTTAAATTTTTTACGAATTTAAACGAAACATTTTATACGTAAAACATGATTAAATGATAAAGATAAGCTCCCAGTTTAGGCGAATGTTATGCAAACTTTTGAAAATAATGATTTTTAAAACTAAAATTATTTTTCACCTCAAAAGAAAAACTATTTTTCAAACTTTTAAAAGAATAAAGAACAATATTTAGATTGTCCAAATTTGAAATTTATAAAATAAATTAATAAAACCTATATATATATCATAGATTAATAATTTGAGTCGATAAATTTTTTTAAAGAAATTATTTCGAAAACGAATCCTAATAATACTTAATTTTTTAGTTATTATTTATTGTAATGCAAAACTAAACAAAAAGTAGAAAAAAAAAAAAAAGAATTGAACCCTAAACCTCTAGTGCACAAAAAAACCCCTTTACCATATGAGCTATCATTCTTTTTCTTGAACATTGGTTCAATTATCAATTAATATTTATTATTATTTACCGTTTAGAAAAATTAAAAGAGGGAATGATGTTGAAGGGATTCGAACCCAAGTATCCCACATGGAAAGGCATCCTCTTTCCAATTGATCTACAGATCATTTCAATAACAATTATACAATAATTTATATATATAATTATTTTTCATAAATTTTATTTAATTTCTTTTCCCCGACGGACCCAGCACGGGCGGCCGCCCCGGCTCGCCGGGTGCTGGGTCCACCCGTCTCTACATGTTTTGTTCTATCATGAAGAACAGGATTGTGAGCAATAGCTATTGTAGCTTTATTATCGCAATATAGTTTCATTGCAACTTTTTGATCTATAGTGATTCACAAGTTCCATGAGCAAACTAAATTCTACCTCTTCATTACTCATTGTCACCACTTTTTGTTTCTTGCTATACTATCTCACTAGGTTTCCTCCAACAAACGTGCAATAGCTGGAAGTTGATCTTCTATCAGTGACACTTCCAACCCAATTTGCATTAGTATATACTTAAACATGAAAATTCGCATGTCCTCCAAATAAATCTATATATGGAGTCCCTTTTAGGTACCTTAGAATCCTGTACACATCGTCAAAATGCTCGAGTCTTGGTGAGTGCATGAATTGACTTACCACGCTTATCGCAAAGGCTTGGTGAGTGTCATGATTTTTCCTACCAATCTTCGATATTGCTCTATGTTGGTCATTTCTTTAGCCTTAGCTAGTTGGAGTTTTATGTTCGGTTCTATAGGTGTTTTTGTTGCTTTGCACCATAGTAGACATGTTTTTCCAAGTGAATCAAGCATATGCATTGGGAAACAAAAATTCATTTGTTTGTCCTTGCAAATTGCACATTAAGAAAGTACTTCAGTTGCCTAAATCTTTGTTAACCTCTCTAGCTCATTATTATCATCACCCAAAATTATATCTTCAATATAGACAATAAAGATAGTCATTTTACCACCACTCGTGTCTATAGAACATAGTGTGATCGGTTTGACCTTGGCAGTAGCAGTGAATCTTTACCTTCCCTAAGTGTTCAAACCAAACTTTAGGATATTGTTTGAGTCCATACAATGATTTTCTCAATTTGCACACCCTGCCTTTTCCACTTTTCCCTTCAAATCTTGGTGGTAGATTCACAAAGACTCTTTTATCTAAATATCCATTAAAGAAAGCATTTTTCTAGTTGATATAAAGGCCAATTAGAGTAAGCTGTCAGAGAGAATACCACATGGATTGAGTTCATCTTAGCTACATGAGCAAATGTTTCCTGGTAGTCAATGCGATATGTTTGAGTGAATCCTTCGCCACAAGTTTTGCTTTGTACCTTTCTATACTTCCACCAGTCTTGAAATTTACTGTAAATACCCATTTATAGCTTACCATCTTCTTCCACTCCTGTAGGTCACCAATTTCCCAAGTGTCGTTACCAATTGGTGCATCAATCTCTTATTGAACAGCCAATCTCGATTTTCGGCGATCAAGTGCTTCATGAATGGTTCTTGGAATAAACAATTAGGAAACATTTGAAGTAAAGGCCTTATGATTATTGGATAGTCTATGATAGGATAGATGGTGGGAAATAGAATGTGCGGTACATGTTCTAACTCATTTCCTGAAGGCAATAGACAAGTCAAGATCGGAAGAATTATAAAAAATTAAAAAAAAATCTAGAGAAGAAGAGTTACCTGGAGTATATGGAGGAGGACCAACTTGTGTAGTTGATGATGATTGACCTTGCTCTAATTTTGAAGGAGCTCTATTATTCTGGTGATTTCTTCTTCTGGTATAAACACGAAGCTCGGATGAAGGAATCATAACCTATCATAACCTACTATGTTACTTTCTAAATCACCAAACTGATCCATGTTTTCTTAATTTGTAAACTATAAAAGAGGAGAAAAAATTGAAGTAGAATAATTCGAAATAAGTTATAAAAAATTACTTTAATGAGATTTGATAATATATATGTTTTAGTAGATGTCTCCTGAAATCGAAAGACCAATTTCAAACAAAAAAAAAAAAAAAAAAAAAAAAAAAAGCTAATAAAATTTACTATTAAATAGATATATAAATTATGCAAAATATATATAAAGTAAGTGGATAAACATTAGAGTACAATGGCACAGTTTTAGCTAAATTTTTTTATTTTTTTGTCAATGATATATATAGAGATTGAGAGGGGAGAGAGGAAAGAGAGACGACAAAGAATAAAAAACAAGGTGACATAGATTAATAATTTGACTGATAAACATATCATAATACATGAAAATACGTAAAAGGAGCGAAAATCAGCGATGGAGATTATAAGGTGTGCATGATGAAATCATATAATAAAATACCTGTTCTTGAAAATTTGTAGCAGAATGTAAGTGGATATTTTCACTGAAATTCATATGTAGGTTGTGTCACTATTTGTGTGAAGGGGTATCTCATGAGCTTCATATGCGACAATGGATGCTGAAGAGAACTTTTTTACATACTGTATCATTACAGTTTGTAGGCATAAATAATGATATTTTATCTACAGAGGAACCTGCAAAAACTTTTATAGCAAAAGTAAAGAATAATAAATGGTACCTTTTATTTATTATAATATTTTTACACGAGAGTACAATAAGAAAACTATTGTATGATAATAAATTATAATAATTTGTCAAAGATCGGAAAATATACATACGAAAACATTCACGGTCTATGAATGTATAAACAAAATAATTTACTTATACACAACATTTTTAGTACTTGTATCGTGTGAATTATCTATTATTGAGGGTTTTGTAGAACTTTTAAAAATGTACTTGTTTTTGCTCTTGATAGTGCTACATATAGTTGACCATGACAGAAACCAGATTTTGGAAGATATAAACCAACCAAATCAAGTGTTTGACTATATGCTTTATTTATTTTCATTGTAAAACACGACCTAATTAGAAATTGAATTCTCTTAAATGGAATTGAGTTTCGATCATTTTTAAGAGATATAAAAGGAATCATTGATAAGAAAATAAATTTTCCTAGATATTCACCAGTTGTGATTTCAGTAAGAACTACATTTTTTCTCAAATTTTGACAAGTAAAACTTGTTATATTGTATAAACTTTCAGAAGGATTGATATTCTGTAATAACATTATAGGACAATTTACCTTAATATTTAATTCATGTGGTATAATACCATTTGATGTCAAGGTATTCAAAAAATCTTTCCGTAAACTTTATTTTGATGTATCAATTGCTTCATCAAAATTATAATACGTGAAAATTTCACTCGAAATTTGTTCAAGTAAAACTCTGTTAATATAGTCAACACATTCGTTTGAAGGTGTAAGAGTAACTCGATTTATACTATATCAAGTAAATTGTCATCGTAAGCTTCTATATTTGAAAAAACATTATGTATCAAAAATCTTAAAAATGTGATTTCATCTTCAAATGATAGAATTATACTGTTAGGAAGCATAATGCATTTACAAGTATGTTATCTTTCTATTCCATCTCCAATTCTAATTAAGTAATCACATAATGTAGGATCTAACTTTGCTCTTATATTTTGAACCAATAGTGTGTGTGTGTATATATATATAAGAAGGCCATAGGTCTGAAAAAATCAAGCCATATTTTATTATATCTTCTCATTTTTCTTTCGGTACCACTTGTAAAACCTATTAAAAATTCCCTCGAAAAATGATAATTTTCTTACCAAAAGGCAAATTAGAATCAATAATATCTCTGAGCATTCTATCTATAGCTTCAATAGCACAACAATTTATCATATGTGTTCCATCCCAAATTATTAATATAGACATTTTCAATAATATTCCAAAAGTTGATTATTTGCTAACATAGCAATTTATTTCATCAATTGTTTCTAAAGAAATTTCAGATCTTGAATAAGTTGTGCGTTCTCCAGACAACAGAGATGCAGCTATCCCAGAGGATACAGTTGCCAAAGCAATGAAATTTTGATTTCTTACCCCCACCCCCCCCCCCCCCCCCCGACCATCAATGAAGAAAGTATCACTTAATTTATCTTTTGTTTTTTCCACAATTGTATCATATGCAAATCATTGTTCTTTATTTAATGTTTCTACACAAGGAAGTTCCCCTTCAATACCAAAATTGGTTGTTTCCTATGCAATCATTGTTGTCAATCTTTGAGCTTCATTTATATTTACAAAGAATGGAACCATTTCATAATCTTTAATGTTTTTACCTAGTGATTCTAATGTATAATTAATGTCTTCTAAAGCTTGTACTTCAGCAGCTTGAACATGTATATTTTGAAGCACATAATCGTCAATTATAAAGGATTTAAGTTTATTCCATAATAGCTTAGGATTATTAGGATTACAAAGCATTAAAAATGTAGCAAATAGACGTCTTAAAGAACCAGGTATTTCGCACAAAATAGTTTTGGATAAACATTCTTGACAATGATTATCACCACTTAGGAGACCATGTAAAAGTGATGCTTCTCAATATGTAGCAATAGTTACTCCATTTGAACTTCGTAAACTATCAAATGATGTTGAACCCCTACTAGGATTAAGATAAATACAGAGAAAACATCATTCTCTTCAAATGGATTAACTGTCACAATTCGTCCTATAACAATGTGTTGTTTTTTGGGGTCCAAATTTTTTCTACTTGCATTCCACACAAAATGGGTTGGAAAATTTCGATACATAATGTTCGAGCAAATTCATTTGCATTTACTTCGTTCATCCGAAAGATTCAGTTAACATTGTTCTTCTCGCATACTCATTTCCAATAACATCAGATAAATTATCTTTATTATTGTACATTACATGCTGATGATCTTCAATGTGTAGTTGTAAAGCATAAACAGCATGATAAATTTCTAACAAATTAAAGGAAAAAATTCTTCACATAGCTTCAGGTAGAGATATCCATTTAACTGATTGATAAGCAGAAATTCCATCCATTTCCTTATTTGTTTTATTTTTGTCAACGGAAAAATTAATACGATCATATCCTTTATACACGTATTTATACAAATATTTTACTGTTTTAATAGAATAATATATTTCAACGTTAATATGACAATCACATTTTTCACTTAAATAAGGTTTGTATTGTATAACCTCTCGATTATTTAACATTTGACTTCTAATTTTAATAGAAATACCCCTATTACAATGCTTGTACAATGAGGTATAAGTTATTACCAAATATAGTACTGTTAATATAACCTTTAGGATATTTACTCTTATAACCACTATTTGCTAACATACATACATTTTTTGGATTTAGATTTCCACAAGGACTGTGCATATTGTGTTTTACAATAACAGAATGAAGATGTGGATATTTATTTTTATGAGGAATTTTACACGACACAATCCTATCAACTTGGTCAACACAGGAGATTTTATGAGCAGAATTAAAAATCAACAATAAATGTGCATGAGGGAGTCCTCTCTTTTTAAATTCAATCATGTATATATAAGCAACAACATGACAAAAAATATTTTCTTTGTACAAATCAATTTTTAACTCTTCTATTTTGCTCTGAATATATGCACCACTAAATCTGGTTGATTTTGAAATTCATTATTGTGCTTCGGTTCTTGCCTAATTTCTGGCTAATTTGGATTACATATTATAGTTAAAAAGATATATGATTTTTCATAACGTTGGACAATAGACATCGCATCTAAATATCTTCTTATCACATCTCTAGGTCCATATGTAAAGTTTTGTGGTAGAACAATTTTCTTTTCAATTTTGTATCCTCTTGTTTCTCCATCTCGAACACTATCTATAATGCATTGATAAAGTTTAGCACGAATTTTGTTTCTGATTGTTACGAAAATAATCTAATCTGACAATTTCAATTTTAACGTACATGTCTACAACATATTATTCAAAAAGTCTACTAACGTGAAGTAACACACACTTAGCAGAATGTTTGATTTGTAATTTGTATGAATAGTATTCACGACAAAAAACTTGACCTTGTTTCTTTGTTCCATTAAACACTGCATAACGAATAAGACAACAAATGTTACATTGATTTAGAACATTTAATTTTGTAAAAGTGAAAGAGTATAAAAAAGTATATTAGCAAACTTGCTGCCTCTTTTTCAATGATTTCTATTGCAGAATTCACCGTGCTACCAAAATCAATGTAGTTGGACAAACTTTGAGTTTGAAAAGACGTCTTTTTGTACCGTTGAATACCTTCTTGCCAGCCAGATTCTCCGAATGGGAAAAGTAAAGGGTACCGCAAAGGATCATAACAATTATAATAATAATGAACTCTATGTGAATCACCAGAATGACCATATATAGTAATATCACGAATACGAATATTTGCATTTTGATCATCCCCAACCCACACGCAACTACTTGAGATGTCGAAGGAGTATTGAAAACTCTTTCATCAAGTCTTGGAACACATCTTATTTTTATTTAATGGTCATCCAAATTGGTCATATCACTTAAAGACTTAAAGAATCTAGTATATGAATTTACTTTAAGGATTTCCATTAAAATTATCAAAGTAGATTCAACAAGATTTTATTAGATTTTCATACGATTTTCAACTTCATTATCTGTATCATAATAATATAACTGCATATAAGTAGGGATATTATTTTTTGGCATAAGTTGGTTCACATAATGGTACACCTGTCCTTGAACTCTAAATATATAAATAATTTTGTATGTTTTAAAAAACTCTTTATTATATTTTACACCAAAGGAAGTGAAGGCAAAATGATTATTATATCCGTATGAAAGTTTTTGAATTCCATACATATAACTTTATTAGATGTAAATATATCATAAAATCCAGTAGGTAAATTGGGTATAGAAAGTTAACTTTTCCATCACAGCAACACAATCTTTTAGTTTCTCCCACAATATTGACAATAGGTGGATGTAGGTAATACGTATGCATCGCTTGGTATGTTAGATAGGTTAAAACTTCCTTGTAATTTGGGATGAACGCGATTAGTTGATTCCTGATTTGGAGTAGAAGCTTCAAAATTAAGACGTGTAGATTCATAAGATTCATGTGGATATGAAGAACCTAAAGATAACATAGAAGTATTTATCCTTTTACGACGATCAATGCGTGGAGTTTGAGTTTGTTTCTTCCTATATGCCTATTTTCGAGTTTGTTGTTGGTTTATGGAAGATGCATATGATTCTCTTAGATGCATATGAAAATAATATGCTTCAAGTGGCAGTTCGAAACTTAAGCTTCATGTAGCAATTTGGAACTTCGAGTGTAATTTCAAAATATGAGAGTGGAATAAATCTTCTTTGTTGTTGTTGTCAAATTAAGATAATAAACTGTCACTGCATTTTAGTTGGTATGTAAGTGTGAAAACTGGCAGAAAAGAGTAGAAATACCATCACTTTCCCTCGGTCAATAATTGCGGCTAATTGCAACTTGTGAGAAATATCAAAATTGTCATTTTTTTTGTCCACACATGTAACAGTAAATTGTGATGAGAAAACACAAATGAATAGTATTCCTCAAAGTCTCCCTTTCAAAAGAGTGTAGATGAAGAAAAGTTAAATACTATATTTATAAAGGTCTCATGGTTGAATCATAAGAACAATTATTAATTTTATATATTGTGTGGGATCTGTTTGAATTATGTATTATTTTATAAATATAACAAATTATTAATTTAAAACGTTATTTTCAAGTAGGACAAATCAAATATATTATTTAATGTATATAATGAAATCATTGAATATTAAATCATCGAGCTTCTATTGGAGATACAATGCAGATTTGCAAATTCGCCATGTATTTGGGTTCTACTGGATTTTGACCGATTCTTTTGTAAACTGGTCCCACATTTTCAAATCAAAATAGATTCAATTTTTATAATAATTTTAAATATAAATATTATGACCAAATTCATTTGAATTTGGGCGTGGGTTTTGGATTTTTTAACTATTTCAAACCATCCAAATAAAAAATTTCTATTTGAATTCAGTTTTTTATTATAAAATCAAAGGTTTTGACTATGATATTTCGACATACAATAATAGTATATGTACATCATTCTTTACATTATTATTCACACTTTGTCACGTATCAATTCATCATTGGACAGTTTAAAAAGGTAAACATTTTTTCCTCTTATCCTTTTTTACAACAAATCAAATGTAAAAAAGAATGCACATTTAAAGTGTAAATAGCATTTTTGTTCAACATATATTTGGACAAATCACTATCACCTTTGAATAATACAATATACAATGAATGTAGTCAAGTCAAGCTAACTTGTAATTTAAATGATTGATTTGTAAATGATTTCTCTAAATAATAATTGAAGGCAAATCAAGAAAAGTTTCTCAACTCATATGTGAAAACGACTCTCTAATTTTTTATTTTTGGCTTTGAAGTCTTTAGAGTAAGTACTACGCAATTTTCGAGATGATTTCTTGGAGAGAGGGAGAGCGAGCGAGAGAGCGAGAATAAATGAATGGACAAACTTTCTATGAGTCGTTGGCTGGACTTATACTTTTTGTGTAAGAACTTTTCGAAAAAAGTTACTTTAAATTAATTTCGTCTAAAAGCTTTTATAATCAAACAAAACACTTTCAAAAAACTATTCAAACATATTCAAAATCAGTCTTTTAATCTCAGTAATGATTTTTAACGTTTTAAAAGTAATATCAAATTAGCCCTACCGAGATTTTTGAGAAACGCGTGTAATATGTCAACCCCTATTCGTTAGTCAATCTTATCATTCAAATAAATACACTAAATATTATGATAATAAGATATATGTTTATTATGTGTGATTAAATTAACCACAAGAAAGAAACTATCCCACAAGAATGGGAAAAAAACTAAAAAAGTGTATGAAGTCAACAATATTGATCAATCAAGTTTGCTAATTCATACCAAATTTTAATAATAGTGTACGATTAAATAGAAAATACTAAAAAAATAAAATGTGTAAAGAAAGATAAAATTGTAAGTCGAAAGTTTGGGTTAGGAGGACGAGGATGGTGGGAGACTAGGTGTAAAATTACTATAATTCACTACACCATTTGTGAAAGTCACAAATAACCGAGGCAAATGTCTAGTTCAACAAGTGTGAAACCTTACCACATTAATGACTTGATTAATTCAGTCTAAACAATTAGAATTTGGTGGTTAACTTATTCAAAGTACAATACAGCCATCATTTTTGAAAGTTTCTTCCCCCCCCCCCCCCCCCCCCCACACCACACCATAATTTTTTATTTTTTCCCCCTCATTCATTCCTGTCTTCATCATACATCAATTCAATGAAAACTATCATATCACAATCATCTCATTTAAGTAAGCCTCATTTTGAGGAAGACTTCATAATCGATTTAATATATAAATATATACAAATAAGTCTTCAATAAGTGAATAATGCGTATTTGAAAGTAGGGTGAGACTAGCACCCGACAAACCATGATGGTGCCCGTGGTGGCCATAATAGGATTTTTTTTTTTTCCATATATTGGGCGATCGTTGAGCGACTGCGCACGTTCACCTAGGGCTCATTCGAATTCCTAGATTCGTCATTGCTTGCAAGTCTATTAAAATGTATGAAGAAAATGAATTTTAATCATTTATAAATTAGCTAAACGGAGGCTAAATTGTTAAGAGTCGCGTATATTTTTTATATTATATTTTCAACACAATTCTTGTAGTATTCGGTTTTTGAATAAAAATTCATTTTTATGTTAAAAATGAGTTTTGTAAGAGTAGTTTTTTTGGATAATGTGTGGTTAAAAAGTATGAAAAAGTTTTGAGTTTACATGTAAAATATTTTATTGAAAGAATATCTGATTGAAAATTAATTTGAAGAAAAATAATTTTTTGGATGATGGGGGTTCAAACAAATAAACATTTAAGTGTTAGATGGACATTTAAGTTTCAAATAAACATTTTCCATTAAGTGGGGACGAGTGTGCCATAAATTTAAAAGAATGAGGACATAAGTGCAATATAGTAAGTTGACGACGTGAATGCACATTTTGAAAAATTAGGGACCCCAGATGAAAATTAATAAATTTTGTCCACAAGCTAGCTCCCTATATATAAGCGCTTAAACTTCAAATGCGAAACCATTCAAAATTATGGCTTCCTTTTTCTGTTCCACAAAATTCTTCCTTCTTATCTTTCTACTCTCCGCAATTCCCTTTGCCTTAATCATTCACTTGGAAATTTCCGATCCTGGAACTCACGTGTTCGAGTACCACAGTGCGGGTTGGTTTAGGGAGTGCGCGAAGTGGGACGATGTTAATCGACGATTTATCGTATCGTATTTTGACGGTGGTTTTGGGGTGATTCAGGTGCCGGAAAACTATACTTCGGGAACGATTTTACAGGAGATTCCAGTGGTCGATAACGTTGACTTTGGAAAAAATAAGACGCTGGGATTCGTTATAGATCGGCCCAGGAACCGGGTGGTTGTGGCTATCGGCGATGTGGTGGGGCATCAGTACGGTGCGGTGGCAGCCTATGATTTGACCTCGTGGGAGCGGATTTTCCTTACTAAGCTTAGTGACCCAGGTGAGGGTAAATTAATATCCCGTTTGGCTAAGTTTGAAAAGATTACTTATAACCAAAAATTTTGAAATAGATATTCTTTTAGCTATAAAAGTTTGAAATATTAAAATTGCTTATTTTAAAAATAAGCTAAGCCGTAAGAGTAACTTTCGAGTAAAAGTAAGAAAGCAAAAAAGTTAATCAAGAATGTTTGGTTAAACTTAAAACTTAAAAAGGTAAAATAACTTTTAAAAAAACATTTTACCTTTTAACACATTAAATTATTTATTTTAATACTTATTTTTATGTAAGAAAACTTATTTTATTTGAAAGTAACTTTTTTACTATAAAAATAAGCGACTTATTTTTAATTTTGGACATTAACAAAGTTATCTATTTTAATCCATATAAATAAATAAAAATTAAGCTTAGCGAAACATGCTTTATTAATATTCCTTTCAACATTCAACTGTTTGGTTATAAAATATTCTAATGTTGACAAAATAATTAATTAATTGAATAATCAAATGATTTTGATCCGAGAATTAGCAGTTGATTAGATCATATTTGGTGCGTTGAACTAGAACCTATATGAATGGGTCAAAACAAGTTTATTCATTGGTCAACCTTAAATTGACATTCAATTTAGTATGTTGGTCTTGTTCTCTCAAAAAGATGATCAAACAATTTTCAACCATCGTTTATAGTTCAAATCATCCATGTAATATATATAACGAAATTTCAATTTCGGGACAATCGGATTAGATGTCTTAAAACTTATTTAATTCATTTTTTTTTCAATTTCTTTGAATGTTTCGACAAAAATCTTATTATTTTTGAGATGAAATTCTTGATCTTAAATTATTCAGGAGACAAAGCATTTGCAGAAGACTTAGCAGTTGATACAGAGGGTAATGCCTACATAACTGACCCATTAGGAAACAAAATTTGGAAAGTAGGAGTGAAAGGAGAATTCCTATCCATAATAAAAAGCCCCCTCTTTATTCCAAAAGAATGGTACAATAATCTCTTTGGACTCAACGGGATCGTTTACCATCCGAACGGATACTTATTAGTCGCACATATGGTATCTGGAAAGTTGTATAAGGTTGAAATCAGAAAGGGAAACGAAGTCAAGTTAGTTAATATATTTGGAGGTGGTTCATTGAGATTCGCGGATGGTATGGAGTTGTTATCTCCAGCCAAGCTCGTTGTGGCCGGAATGACTTCGAGATTGATCGAGAGCTCTGACGATTGGGAAAGTGCTACTATCGTGGGCAAGTGTCGAGGTGCGACTCATCGTTTAGCAACATCGCCAACAGTTAAAGACGGCAAAGTGTATTTGAACCACATTATTGGTTTGGGGTATCCTAGGAGAAAACATGTGCTTGTTGAGGCTGTTTTTTCTACATGATATTAGGCAGAAAATTGAATTGGAATTGGGGCTAATGTCATATGATATTGTACCTTTTTTTTTTTTTCCCTTTATTCAAACTCTCTCTCTCTCTCTCTCTAATTAACGATAAAAAAATGGTATGTATATATATATATATATATATATATATATATATTCGTTAAGAATGAAATGAAAAGTGAACATAAATAAATTACAAGAACTTCAATATCAATTGAAGAGGGCCAAATGCAAACCTTCTCTTCATTTGACTGGAAATCACAACCGTCGCCCTCCACCCGTCGCCACCTCCGCCGGCAGGCCCGGCACGTCAAAGTCATCACGAGATTCACGACCCACATGACACCTTTCACCACCCTGACAATCCCAATTGTCACCGTCATATAATACAGCCACCATCCAATAAAATCAGCCACCCCAATCTTCATCATTAGCTCCCTCTTCACCTCCGGGACCACCACTAGCGCCTCCACCTCATTCCTCAACTTCCACCACCACAGACCACCAAAACTAACCGCCGTCGACAACTTCTCCGCCCAACTCCCCTCCCTGGGAAACCCGAAAATCGTGTCATCCACCACCGGCTTCACTACCACCGCCGCCCAAAACGTCATTGTTTCATGTAATCCGAAGAATAAAACTACTTTACACAGCGAACTTTTCTCCTGCCCAAACTCGGACCCATCAACGCCGGCGGCGATGCTCCCTTCAATTCCCAATGCAACACAAATTTGTAAAATGCAAAGTAAAATCCACGCAACATATAAACACGATCGGAATCCGATAGCCGCAGCAGGAGGCGGCGGCAAACCTCTTGAAAGTGTGATTTTACCTATCAATCCATTTGTAAGAGCTGAAACACTAACAATTGAAACTAGCAAATTAATTATTGTCGGTTTTGTGTATAAAAACAGTAAAGATAAAGAAGAAGTGGGATTTTGTGCAGGATAATTATCAAAAACTGTTAATAAATAGCGGGCGGTGGTGAGCCGCGCAAGAAGGAGGAATGACAAGGGGATGAGGAGGCTGAGGAGGGTGGTGGAAAGGATATGAAACAGCTCCCTCACAGCGGCGCCACCACTGAACAATAATTTGTTGCCATTTTGTTGACATTTTTCTGAATTCGAGTCCATTTAATACAAAATCAAAACTAATTCACAAGAAACTTAATTTTAGCAACATAGCTATATATTTGAATTTTAATCACCAAGAATAATAAAAAAGAAAATTGAGAAAAGGAATATAATAATTAAAGTGGCTCTCACGACCTTTGTTAGTTGACATTGTACATGCTTGCATTTCATGCCAGTTGATAAATAATTGCAAATTTAATATATACCATGCGAAAATAAAGGCTCGACTTTGAATGTATAGAATGCACATTAGCAGGATATCCATCTGCTTAATGTATTCCAAAGAAACTGCTTAACCAATTAACTAAGAATTGAAATGGACGTTTTATTTATTAAAAAATAAATAAATAAATAAAGGACCCGACTCGGCCTGACCTTTGCGATTTGGGTTCAATAACCAAAACGGGTCGGTTCGGATTGTAACAAAAATAATTATTATTACATAAAAACTTATAACTTAGTGGGCTAGCACATAATTGATTTTTTTCACCTCAATTGGTGAAGAGAGGGACACAGAAGTAAAGCAAAATAAAAAAGAGAATCTTAACAAAATTTTCTTAATTCTTAAGAAAGATTAAAAAGAACATTCAGTCAATGTAAATATTTAACTGATAAGACAAATCTCATTTCTTTTCATTGTCAAGACAAAACTTCATAATGATAGATTTTTTTGTCCTGTTCTTGAAAAACATGGCACAATTTTTTTTAACCTTAGATCTTCGGTAGCAAGGATGAGCACATTTTACTTCATCTTAATGGATAAAGATACTTATAAAAGTGCCTAAATATTAAAAATATTGAAAAAAAAAAACGTTTTTAATTCTCGATTCAGATTTTCACACAGTTAAGAAAGTTTTATTCTCCAAATTATTTGATCTAAAAGAAGGATTGAATAAAATAATTTGACGTAATAATTTTTTACGACACAAAAATAATTATCTTAAAAAATAAAAAAGCCACTTTTCTCAAACACGTGTCACATTGGCGAATCATCAACCATTACGACGTCGTTTCAGAATTTTCCATTTCTTTTCATTTGCCCGTTTTCATTTCATTCCCCAAACCCTCAATTTTCCTTCTCAAAATCCGGCAATCAAACCGGCAAATCGAAGCAGGCTCTTGAAATCTTTGAGCTTCCCTTTCACTTCTCCTTTATCCATCTTGGAGATTTGAGTTCCCGAAATCGTAGCAATACAACTATTGAGAAATTGCAGGAAAAATAGCAGCAACGGAGATGCCAAAAGTAAAAGAACAATAAGGCATCAGAAATCTCAGTCACTGGAGATGATAGTGACACTGTTGCCAAGGATGAATGTTTTTTTTTATACTGTACTATATTCATTTGGTTTTGTCTATGTGCTCTCTTTAGCTCGTTATTTTAAATCGTTCCAATTTTAACTTCTTCGTAATTTTACTGACGTGTTTTGCTTTTTATGTGATAATTTAAAATGCAATGCAGAGCAAGTTAGTGTGCAATGGGTGTAGGAGATTTGTAATGCAGTGTCCAGGTAAATTTGAATTCGAAATTTTAGACTTTTGAACCGTTAGTATATTTTTAAAGATTGATTTGTGATTTACAGATTTAGTATTGTGATTTGTGGATTGTTATGAATGAATAATGAAATTAATAATGAATTTTCAAGGAGTTGTTGAGAATTCTGTGAATTTGAATGAGAATAGATTGTATGGAAACCTTGGGTTTGGATTGGTGTTGGCTCAAAATGTAGAAAAAAAAAAAAAAAAAATTGATCATGTCTCCGTGCGCACACTGCACGGAGACACTGTATCTCTGTGCGCGCATGCAATTTTTTCTTTTTTTTTTTATTGGATTTTGTTATAACTGTAAATTTGTTGCAATGTGCTAATTGATAACTATATTTTAATAAGATGTATGTAAAAAAAAAATTCTATATTTCATCACTATAATATAAAAAGAGCAAAACATTTTGTACCACATGTCGCGATTTTCAGAATTATTTATTTTATTTTTTTGCCAAATACTAAATTTCATTTATTGGGGCGTTGCCCCTTGACTCCACGAGAGGCCGCAGCCCCCTGACTACCTGACCGGTCAGGTCGATCACAGTTGGGGGCATTGCCTTGAAACCCATGATATAAATGTTGGCTACGATAAATTGCGGTTCAACTTAGAATGTCAACTATCATGCAGTTAATATATAAGATGTCAATTGATTGACTTTGAAATTGAGCAATCAATCGAGTTTTATTAGTTTGAACTTTCGAATTTTCCAGATGTGGGTTATGCTACCTACCAAGTAATAAACAATTTGCGATATTGTTCACTTCATTGGAAGTGCAATAGACGATGTCCAAAATTAGGTAGGCAAGTTGAAACTTAAACAACAAAAAATTAGCCTCGCGCTCTGTAAGTTTGAGTGGGTTATATGAATCATTCTTTGCAACACAGTTCATTTCATTGCTATCTACTGGAGAAGCCCAACTATGTGCAGTGATGGATCCAGTCAGCCCCCTAGCCCATTAATTTTTTTTAGTTAAAAAAAAATTATTTAAATTTTTTTTCTAGTGTGATTTTTTTTACCTATTAGCCCGGCTTGTAATCCAATCCTGTATCTATTCCTAACTATGTGTATATAAGGATTCAGGTTATATGAAGGTTGTTGTTGACTATTAACCTAATGTAATAATATGCAAGGCTTCTAAATGTTCGTATTTCAAGAAAATTGAGGAAGAAAGAGGAAACAATAATATCTTGGCAGTTTGTTAGTGTATGAGTGTTTTAAAATTTGAATTGATTTATACTGGTTGTTTATGATGAATAATTTTTCCTTTTGTTTCCAACTTCCTTTTTGTTTGTTTGTATATTTTTTGTTGTAATCTTCAAGTTTTCTATTAAAGAAGTTTTGCTAAATAAGATTTAATTAATGATGTCTCCAAAAATAACAAAAAATCAGTTAACGCTATTACGTAGTCAACTATACTACAGCATGTGTCTTGCATGCGCGTCTCACTAGCTATTACATAAAAACTTATAACTCTGTTTGACGGTCCAAAAAGGAAGGTGCATGGCAGATCCGTTGGAAAAATTAATGCATATAACTATTTATTTTTTTCTATCATTTAAATAAATTAATTATGTATAATTTATAATATCGTTCAAATTGCAAAACCATAAAATTATTTCTAAGCAACCTTACTTATACAAAGTAGAACGAAAATGTAGAAGAAAGAAATTTGTTCGAGATAAGAGTTCGATTATTACTTCTGTGTGCTTACGGTTCATCGATACATGTCTTTCAAGATATAACCAGCGGTCGCGCTTGCTGGATCCGCTAGAAGTTACAGCTACCGTCGGAAGAATGGAGAGAGAGAGAATACCATAAGAGTTTAAAAGAGGGTCCTCTCGAGAATATTATAATTTTATTTATTTATTAAAAGGTTTGGCAAAACGAATTCGTCCCCAGGGATGTTTGTAATTGGAAAATAACTTCATTTTGGAGTGATCAGGTCATGGCACAAAACCATGGTACAATTTCCCATTGGTGGATTGCATGCAATTCTTCCATGTTTGATTCATTAAATCTCTGTTACTTCGACATTTTAATCATCTTGTTATCAATGTCTGGCACAACACATTGACTTGAATTTTATATTGTCAAACTGTGTAAAATTTTTTTGGACCATTTAACTATCTAGTCAACATATCAGATGCATTTATTTTTAGAAAAATAAAGAATCACACATTAAATTTTAGTACACTTACGTATAGATTGAAAAATATTAATATTATTTAATTAAATATTAATAAACGATTTCGCTTTTACTGACGTTGACGATCAATGGTCAACGTCCGCCTTAATTGATCTCCAATTCTAAATTCGCCGATATTCTCTCTTTATATTTATACAGTTGGGAGGTATCTCTTCAAAATTAAATCTATTGACCGTTGTGTCACGTGCCACAATCCTGTTCATTCAATTAAATTATGGATTAATCTTGCTGGAAGGTAAATAAATAAAGTAAAACAAATAATAAACATTATTTTATTGGGAACAATTCGCAGTTAGACAAAAGCTATAATAATTCCAAATACACTTTTAAACCTTTGTTTAATTCGACGATATTTCGTCACCAATTCTCAATCTTCCTGTGGCTTCAAGAAAACCAAGTTCATACCCGAATCCCCACCACAACTTGCACGATTTTTGCCATGCAATGTTCTAGTCCATTTTCATCAACACAACCGGGTCTAAACAGATAGAAAAAGCCTGGTCATTGGTGGAGAAGATCCGACTGGTGGTGAAGTTTTAATTCTGGAGATATCATACTCGAATCTAAATCCGACCAGTGGTGAAGTTTTCTGTCTCTTATATTTAGAACTCAAGAAATAGAGTGTGAACATAGATGCAAAAATATTGGTAATTTAGGTTTCCAGGACTATCCGAGTTCCCATATTCTTTCTAGATTAAGAAAAATAATATAACATAGTGCCTCTAAGGCCTCGATATATTGACACAAGCAAGAATATCTTCCTTCATAGACGAAAGAAATAGCAACACAAACCACAACATTAGCAGGCCTTTTCGATATGTGTCTTTTCGTTAATTGCCTTGTAGCATTGGAGACTGCAGAGAGGAAGCTTTGACTTGGAGTCCCGGTATTTGTATGGATTGGTACAAGAAGAGCCAGCACACTTTTCGCGTGGTGGAGGATAACTGAAAATTCAAAACAAAATCCAGAAACAAGATGAGACAGTGCCACATTCACTAAAATATCAAAATGAAACCCAGACGAGATTAGCCTCATTCATGCTGGAATCACATCAAGATGAGAGGAAAATGAAAAGGGAAAACTGAAATTGCAAAACGAAATCCAGAGGCCAAAATGAGATCAGTGTCACTCCAACTGATTTGACATTCAAGTTCCACCAAGTGCGAGAGGAAATTGAGAAAGGAATAGGTAGCATTTTATAACTCTCCCTAGAAACATTGTTCAAAGGACGAGAAGAAAACAATTTTTACCTGCGAAGCTTGGATTCAAAAATTTTTGGGAAACCCATATCTTGCGGAAAAATGACAGTGGTCCCAGTTGGGCCCATGACCCATCTAATGGTGCTTGATGCTAGCA
Source organism: Fraxinus excelsior (assembly GCA_019097785.1). Taxonomy (NCBI): domain Eukaryota; kingdom Viridiplantae; phylum Streptophyta; class Magnoliopsida; order Lamiales; family Oleaceae; genus Fraxinus; species Fraxinus excelsior. The sequence continues at coordinate 23,576,197 of CM032643.1, read as the reverse complement.
TTTGAGCATTGGCAGCCTTCTCCTGTATTTTATTGTTCCAAGAGAGATACAAGAATCATTAGTAGTTAACTTCGTAGCAATGCTCAAATAGAAGGCTCCAGAAGAACACAGTACCTGTGCCAATTCTTCCTGGCGCTTCTTCAGTTTATCTTCTCGCTTCTTCCTACTGGAATCTTGGCCAAGTATTTTTCTAATTGCCTCAGCCTACAAATTTGGTGTTCCATGCTTATTTTTGCATTAAAATTCTAAAATTCCTACAAGATGACAATACAGTGGAGAGAAAACGCAAACCTCTGATTCCCGTGCTGCTTTCTCATTTTGCATTTTACGCCTTTGAGCAATCTCGGCTTTCTTCAGCTGCTGTTCCATTTCTGACAATTCCTCCCTTTGCCCTGGAGCATACAAATTTGGCAGGGACAGGTTAAACAAATTGACGAGTAGAATGCTAGGAAATTATTAAGAAGGCTAGAATCAAAAGAAAAATAAAGATACTCACTTCGAGGTGGAGCAGGCAGTAGACCATTTGGGAATTCAATTTGACTTGCACCAGATGCAGAAGAGGCATCCTTGCTTAGAAGGGCCCGCAGGCGCGTCGTGAGAGTCAATTCCCTCTTGTTTTCCGATGGTAAATCTGAGAGATCCTTCTTTTGTTTTTTCTTCGTCTTTCCTTCAGGCTCACCATCAGACAAAAGTTCTTCCTCATCTTCATAATCCACATCCTTGGGTATGGACTTTTTAAAATCTCTACCAGACTTTCCAGTGCCTTCCATAATTTCAAACTTCCCATCTTTCCGCTGTTTTCTGGCTGAATCTGCCATCGTGTCTTTATATTCTGCTATCTTTGCAGTTTTAAGTTTCTCTAGGTACCGGATCTCATCATCGTGATCATCTTCATCAAATTCCTCATCTAAAACACGTTTTTTAGGCATCCTTCTGCTTTTACGAACTGGAACGGACTTCTCTCCTTGCTTTTCAAAGGAATTCTTTGCAAGCATCCCCCCTTTATCCTCCTTCCCAATACAAAAGTCACCTTTGGAGAAACCCTTCCATGGGATCCCTTTTTTCTTATCTTGAGCTGGAGAATGATATTCATCGGAATGTTCCTGGGATAGAAAGATGTAAAAAAATGTAAGTTTTCCCAGTCAATATACAGCAAAGTCTGTTAAAAGACAATCAATACTCAAAAGCTCGATTGATATACACATCTCACCACGAACATCTATGATATATTTTTATTCCCAAGACAAGAACTTTACATCTTCAAAATTTTCATAATTTACATTTTTGGGTACCAACCAAACACCCACTGAGCCAGAAGGTTACAAGGATAAAATAAGATTTCACATTTTTACAGGCTCTTTCTTCCATAAATATAAAACATATTGAACATACAAATGGAATGGTTAATTTCTTGGAGAAAATAATCTCTCTTCATCGAGCCAAATATAAATTTGCTTGCTTGATTTTATTTTCTTTTCTTGAACAATTCAAGCAGCAATGTATCAGCAATTTTGCGCTACCCATACAGAATATTTTGGCTAGTGATTCAGAAATTCCTTGCCGATTGAGGAGGCTTATTCTTCTGCATTAATTCACATAAGTATAAATTCTGAAGGAATTCATGGACCATATTTAGGTGAAATAATAACCAAATTAAGTAGAATTAGCCCCAAAAATTGTGCATGTAAAGAGAATTCCTCAGTTCATAATCTGAGAAGAAGCAAAAGACCAAAACCTGGAGGATGAGTTTCTGCCGCAGTCGAAAATCTGATGAATGGTTGCCCTTTGCAGAAGATGCACTGCCTGTGCCTAATGCACCAGTAGAACTGGAATTGGTTTGTATTGTGCGTGTCACACCACCAACCTTCAGCTTAACTTTCTTCAGTTTGTTCTCATTTCCCATTCCATCCCCAGACGCATCATTAGTATCTAACGCATTCGACCCACCATCAGATCCACTAGTAGGAAATGGTCTCGATACACACTGGTTGAGATTGAACATTTTCCCTCTAGAATTTGCATCACCAATCTCATCGCTTGAGATCTTACTCGTGTCTTCCGAAAGCTGTGTTGGTGATATGGAGGATTGATCATGGAGTAACTGAGGCTCGGGTCTAGGACGGCGTAAAGTCTGGCTCCTCCTTTTTCTTATAGTAACTCCAATACTGTCAATTTGAGGTTCCCTAAAGTGATCCATCTTCTCAAAAGACTCTTAATCACAATACTTATCGTTGCACAAGTGCAAATTAAATGTTTAGACGTGATAAAAGCATTCGACCCATGTTATACGTTAAGTCTCTGCCAAAGGTATCAAAACTTTTTAAGTGTTATACTAGATAATCCATCAAAAACATTTGCTCCTGCATTCCCAACCACAACAGAATGTCAAAAGGGGAGAGCATTCGTGAATGAAAGTATAAAAATAATAGAAAGAAATTTAATTATAAAGAACAAAAGGACTTAAACCCACAAAAAGAAAATAAAACTGCATAGGCAACGCAATGACACAGGGAGATGTTACCAAACAGGATGAAATCAAACCAAGAAACGTTCACGATAATGCAACTGTCAATGTAACTTATAAATTACTTAGCTTCACCCCCCACTCCCAATCACCAGAGAATATAGACAAATTAAGGGGCTAAAAAGCACATCAATTACAAAATGCAATCCAGAGCCACTCGGCATGATCGAAGAATGAAAGGGCTCGAATTCAACTAAACTCAGAAAGAAAAAGAAAGAAAAGCGGAAAAAAGGGAACTTGCATCAATGCCTTAAATTTCAGATAAAAATCCAGCAAAACCTACTGAATGAATTGCACTAGAACAATTTAAAGGCACACAAATACAATCAGCAAATTCCAGTAGATCAAGATACCGCAGTCTACAGAAGTAAAATAAGCCCACTTAAAAAAAAATAAAAAAATAAAAAATCAACTGAATCCACATAATCTCAAGGTTTCATCGAAGACAATCCAACCCACCCCAACATAAATTCAGAACCCCAAATCTAAACCCACACCTGCAATGCACACTGAGCAAAACAAGCAAACATACGCACGCAATCCCCCACACTAATTGAGGATCACCACAAACCCAGATGGCAAACCAAGTTCAATTCAAACAAAAAAAAAAAAACCCTTCAACGGAACCAGCAAAATCAACAGCCCTAAGTTCTAACAAACATTAACAAAACCCAGAAAAAAATTACCTTGCCAATAGAAAACAATCCGATAAGCAGGACAAACCGGTCGTCACAAAAAGATAAGGAAAATAGATAAATAGAGCGATTGGAAAAGAGGATAGAAGAAAAAGACGATGCAATTGAGGCAGAGATAACGAGTCGGCGAATAGATATAGATATAAGTGTAAGTATTGTAGAGAGAGAGGGAGAGAGAAAACGTAAGAGGGTTATTTAGAATTGTGGTATTAGGGTTAGATGTATAGTTGTGGTAAAGGCAAAGGCGACTCAATTTCTTCACCATTTTTTTCACACCTGTTTGTGTGTGATAATTTTTTGTTTGTGTGGGGGATATTACGACTCGGTTTCTTGACTCGGGCGGGTCCAGACGAATTGACTCAGTCCTGCACCCGCCTTTCTTTCTCTTTCTACACATCTTCCTCTCTCTCTCTCATTTTCCCTCTTCTCTCTTAAGCTGCAACTATGTGCGCAGGTTAAGATGTGAGCACTTACAGCTTATTTTAGCAAGCTTCTTGTCCACATCCATTAGCGAGAGTGAGTCGTCACGCGCTTCTAAGTTAATTATATTTCCTAATGGCCCCCAACCTTTCTGGAAGTTCAATTATTTGCCACAACGTTTTGGCCTTTATTCCAGATTAGTACGGGTAGTAGTTTATCGTCCCACTAGGAATGGCAAAAGGATTAAATTAGTTATACACACTTGGTGTACATTAAGTTTGACACTTCAAATGTTGTCAAAATTTGTGTCATTGATCGTTTAAAGTGTTGTCAATATTAGTGTCTAAAAAAAGTCACCTCACAAGAATGTCAAACTTAGCCCTCGTTTGGCTCCCATTATTCCACCAATATAATTAGAGGAATAGTAATTTTTTGGAGAATATTTGGTTAAAAATAAGGAAAAAAATTGGATTTACGTATAATATTATTTTATTGGAGAATGTGTGGTTCATAAAGAAAAATGAATTATAATTTAATGGAAAATAACGGCGGCTAAATGGGACCTTAATATCAAATATAATGTACATGTAGCTTGATTGATGGCAAATGCTCATTCTGTGTCGCCCACCCCGTCGAGGTATCGGAAAACAAGGTTTCCATCCAAAACTCTTTTTTATTTAAATTTAATTCATATTTAAAATAAATAAATCAAATAAGTAAGTAAGTAATCAAATAGAAAAATTAAAATATTTTAATCTCCTCTCAAATATCCAAGCTCTACCCGTCAATCTTAATCATATTTGTGTTATCTTTACTAGATTATTTTGAATCCATAATATTTGCAAGTTAAAATAGAATTTTATAACCTATTTGAGTCATAACAAGTAGAACCCCTAACTGTTTTTGTGACAAGAGTCTTCTAATCCTTCCAATAGATACAAAGCTAGTTTTCAATATACGGTTTCTATCGAATAAATCTAGAAAGAGAGACGTAACTCTTGAATCTAACTTTTTGAAAAGATCATGCGCCCCCGCCCCGTTTCTCCTCTAATCCACATTCCCAACTCTTGTAATCTCGATGGATTGTTTTGACGTGTCTTGAATAGAACGGTTGAAAACTGAGATCAATTTCTCAATTTGTCTACGTGATCCTTATTTAGCCATGTTTGATCCCTATTTTTTTTTTAAACTCATTTTCAATCACACATTCTTACATAAAATAATTTTATATGTAATCTGAAAAATTTTCCTTCTTTTTTAACCACACATTCTAAAAAAAAAAAAATTATTATTTCAAAACACATTTCTTGCCAAAATAGGGCTCAAACAGGGGCTTAGATAAATATTTAAATGCTAGAAAAGTATAAAATTACGAATAAAAATAATATAGAGATTTATGTGTAATATTTTGAAATCGAAAAAATATAATCACATATTGTCAAAGACAAAAATATCTCACTATATCAAAAAGTTATTAAGCTTTCGTTTCATCTTCATTTTTTTCATTATAATGAGAAATATGACTGTTAGAGTTGCAACGATTATAATTCTCATTATAATGAGGAAAAAATGGGAATCAAACACACACTAAATCATATAGAATTTCTCACTTAACTCAAACCCCCAAGTATTGAAAAATAACATAGATTTCGTCGCACCTCCGATAGTCTCCTCTTTATACAAACACTAAAGAGAACGATAAAATTTGAAATATGCTAGAACTATTTTTTCTCACTATCACGCAAACAAAAGAGAGAATGTATCGTCAATACTTAGAAATATTTCACTATGTAATTGACTGGAATTTTCCTTACAATATGCCAAATTATTTTTCCAAACTAAAACCATTATTTGGCATCAATCGATTCCAAATAGACCAAAGGGATTAATAAGGTAAAAATTTGACCTCCCTTATATTTTTTTTTTCCCAATTTTTTGGTTCACGATTGATGCTTGTTTTAGCAATTTTTATTAGAATTATCTACCCGTACATCAAACGATGTATACAAAGGATTACACCCCCCTCACAGGGGGTGAGACTCACTTGAATAATATTTTTTTATTAAAGTGGGTCCCACCCCCCATGTGAGAGGAGTGTAATCCCTTGTGTACATCTTGATGTACCGGTAGTAAAGTCGATTTTTATTAGGCACATTTCCAATAAGGACAACTAAAACTTTTCAAGTAAAGATTGGGACACGTCAAATTGATTGGATTTTTGAGATCAAGGAGTATTGGCGCCTTTACTCCATTGTAGCTCCGAATCAACCGATCAAACTAAGAGGGTGTTTGGTGTAGATTAAAATCATATTTTAAGTTAATTGTGATAGAAGTTTTTGAAATGTGTGGTTGAAAAGATGTGGGATTTATGAAAGATGTGGTTGATATTGATTGTTTGACTTTGACTTAGATTAAAGTCTGACCCAAACAGACCCTAAATTGTATGTAAATTCAAAATCAGAAATAATAGTTGATGAGAACCACGTAGCAATAGTAGCTATGTAACCCACAACGAGATTATAACCAACCCAAGAAAGCCAACTAATCTAAGTTTTGGATTCGACCCAAGATTTATGAACCAAGTAACCAACACAATCGCCGACAATATGTTGACCTCTTGATCACACGCGTAATGAATCTAGCCTAGTAGTTTGAATGCCACAAGAATTCGATTCTTGATAAGTTCGAAGTTTGCTCAATGAAGAACATGTTGAAAGCTTAAAGCCTCACAAAATTTAATCTCAATTAATAATGAAGTATAATGTTTACAATGAATAGAAATAAGTATTTATACTAACCCTAGAAACTAGGTAAAAAACGGAATTAACTTGCCAAAATAGCAAAATTTCGTAATCTAATAGAGTTATAACAAAATAAGGAAAAAAATTCGCCTAGTTTTTTTCAGGAACAACCAAAAAAACTCGCTCGAGTTTCGGTATATGCCTTTGAGGCCTCAAGGCTATTATGTCTATGCGGCCGCATAGGCATAAATTTCAGTCTCGCTTTCTTCTGCCTCGACCCGTATGATCCATTGGACTTCTGACCTCGACTCCAGCATGGAACTTGCTCCTTTCTTTGTGATGAATGTCACACCATCAATCATAGCTTGAACAAGCAATGTCATCGCCTCTTTCACTCGTTTCGCTCTCGATCGAGTCATCGATCCTTCCTCAACTATCAACGGATCATTCCCCGGACTTTTCCTTGTTGCAACGGCACCTTGAATCACATCAATAGTTGTAAGTGAAAGTTCATTAAAAAATGTCAACTATCATATTGAATCTTTTCAAGCGAGTATCATTTGATGGATCGTGCTATCCGTTTTAAAATAGATGAACCATATTACACGTGCACGTGAAATGTTTCAATTACAATTGTTCTCGATTCAAGCCTTCTTTGGAAGGACCGAAATCCTCTGATGAAAAAAATGTAAGCAAACGGGGGTGCAGGTGCGGTGGACTGGTAGAGACGGGGCAGGAAGTTCAAACGATAAGGATACATTTTCAGTCAAAACTTCTTAGGGCACAACCCAACTTTGTAATATATATTTATGGAAAAATCCATACACGGAGACCTAAATTCAAGAATTGAAGATTGATAATCCAAGATTTAAGAGTACTTGAATGTTGGTCCATGCATAAAAGTAGATACTTCAATTTTGAAAAGGTTTCATTCTCAAAAATCTTGCTCAAATCAGAAGGAACAACTAATGACTTCGTAAGAAGGAATGCAAAAAAAAACTCTGGTATCAACAGACAGACTCAGAAAATAAAACAATAACAAAGAAAAAATACAAACAGGATAAACGAAATCCTTGTGCTTAAGAAGTGAGGACTTAAAACATGCACTTAATAAGAACGAGAAGGAACAATTCGACTTTACAATAAGCAGTCGTTGATGGCGTCGACAGCATCATCATATAAACAGAAAGCAGTCACAAAACCCAACTGACATCCATTAGATCTTCTGTTTCAAAGTCACTTCAGTGATTTCTATAGGTGTTTTAGGCTGATAATGCTCGTCTGAGTCCACCTCTTCAATTTCCTGAATATCATGTCACAATTGTGCATTTAGTATATAATCATCGAATTTCACATGCAACAAACGTCTGAAATAAAAACATGGAAATGAAGAGCAGAAATTGGAGTAGAAAAACAGAAAATCTTGTCATCAACTCATTGTGATCTAAGTTAACAAATAATATGCACTAAAAGAAAAAATAATGAAATAACCAGCCTGAAAAGTTCACGCCACAGAGATTTATTAACTACTCTCTTTCATGGGAAATCAAGATTTATTAGTTAAGCTATCACCAGCTTAAGTCGATATAAGTTTTGTGTATGTCGAGTTCTTAACATATCTCCAGAAGCTATAGAAAAAGCATATTTGGACCTACAAGGTAACATGTCGAAATGCAGATAATTGCATTAATCAAGCACTGGATATTTGGCATCCTCGTTGAAGACTTGATCATCACGGCTTATTATCAATCTTCAAAAGTATTAAATGATTTCAGCAAATGCATCATGACATAATCTAAACTCAGAAATGCAAGAGAAAGGCAATGACACAGACATAAGAAAGTATGCAAGTGGAATTAATATCCATCTTAAGAGTGTTCTAGGTCAAGAAATGGATATATGGTGATATACGGGCTAGCAGGCCTGATACAGTTCTTGTAATGAAGAAATGCACAAGGAGTGTGCGTAATAACATTGAAAATAAGCAAAGATGTTTAACCTGTACAACTTCTTCACCCTTGACAACTTGTCCAAATACACTAATTTTCTCATTTAGATCCGCAATTGGTGCAGTTGTAATGAAAAGATGGAATCCACTGCCATCCTGTTTTGCCTTGGAAGTACCAAGCATAAAAGCTTCATGCTTCAAGCTAGTTTAGCATTATTAATTCAGTACATTTCAATAGCAAAGGCACAATAAAGACTAAATGAGTTCAAAAAGAACTTATGAAGATTTGAGGTAGATTAGTGTCGAGTTGATTATAATATTTTCTAGTCGATTTTGGGGTTCTAAAACTTGTGTATTGATAGATAGAAAGTATACAAAAATATATACATGGTTAAAAGGAAAGTTTGTACTTTAGTCCCTAAGAAATTAAAGGCTACAAGTTGGTAACTAAAATACAATATATATTTCAACTCTTCCCCTCAAGTTGGTGCATAGATATCGCGCATACCCAACTTGGATATAATTGTATAGAATGGACCACTAGAAACTCCATGTGTCATTATATCAGCAAGTTGTTCCGCCATCTTGATGTATGGAACCTCTATATTTTTGGAATCGAGATTATCTTTGACGTAGTTCCTATCAAGTTCAACATGCTTTGTTCTATCATGTTGCACAGGGTTGTTTGCAATTTTAATGGCAACAGTATTGTCACAGAAAAGTAACATAGGCTTGTCCGGACCAAAGCCAAGTTCACTAAGGAGAAGTTTTAGCCATGTAAGCTCGGTAGTTGCATGATGTAATGCTCGGTATTCCGCCTCAGCGTTGGATAGTGAGACCACATTCTGTTTCTTACTTCTCCAAGTCACAAGATTGCCTCCAACAAACGATACATATCCTGATGTGGATTTTCTGTCCAATCTCGATCCAGCAAAATCAGAATCCATGTAACCCACAATATCTAAATGCCCCTCTTTTGTGTACAGAATGCCCTTGCCTGGAGAGAACTTCAGATAAGCCAATATCCGATTAACTGCACTCATATGTTGCTCACTCACAACGCTAACTACATATGACAAATCAGGCCTCGTGTGGGTTAGATAAATCAACTTCCCCACCAATCTCTGGTATCTCTCTTTGTTTGTGGGGATCTGATCAGGATAAATAGAAAGACCATGATTTACCTCAATAGGAGTGTCAACAGGGACACATGCCGACATACCAGTTTCTGCTAGAAGGTCAAGGACGTACTTGCGTTGAGATAAGATAAGTTCTTGCTGGGACCGTGATACCTCAATGCCCAAGAAATACTTCAAAGTACCCAAGTCCTTCATTTCGAACTCCTTTGTCAAATGGCTTCGGAGTTTCTCAATCTCACTGGGATTACTACCAGTAACAATCATATCATCCACATATACAATAAGCATAGTAATATTATGACCATCTCTCTTATAAAATAAAGTATAATCCGCCAATGCCTGTTTGAAACCATACTCTTTCATTGAACAATTCAATCTTCCAAACCACGCTCTTGGTGATTGTTTTAGCCCATACAAGGCTTTCTTCAGCTTACACACATTACCCCCTGGAGGAGTGAAACTTGGAGGAGGATCCATATACACTTCCTCTGTCAGATCACCGTGAAGAAATGCATTTTTAACATCAAATTGCCTCAATGGCCAGTCAAGATTGACTGCTAGAGATAAGATGACTCTAACGGTATTCATCTTAGCTATTGGAGCAAAAGTTTCCTGGTAGTCAATCACATAAGTCTGTGTGTACCCTTTGGCAACCAATCTAGCTTTATACCTATCCACAGTTCCATCTGACCTATATTTTAATGAGTACACCCACTTACATCCCACGGTCTTTTTCCCTGATGGTAATAGGACCATCTCCCAAGTAGAGTTCTTTCGGAGAGCATTCATCTCTTCTACCATAGCAGATTTCCACTTAGGTTGATCAAGAGCTTCCTGAAAGTGATTAGGGATAGATATAGAAGAAAGTTGGAGGGCAAACGTCAGATTAGTCTTAGATAAACGATGGTACGAGATATAATTAGAGATGGGAAAGATAGCATTTGAAGAAGATTTCGAAAAACCAAACCTATCAAGCTTATTATGGACTCGAAGAGGATATCTCCTATCCTGAGTATTAACAGTATCTAAAGCTGCAGGATTAGAATCAGAAATAGAGATAGGAGTAGAAGGAGTAGGTAGAGTAGGTACCTCATTTTCAATCTCCGAAGAATCAGATGGCACTGTAGTATCAACCGGAGGGTAATCAGGGTCTGAAGAGGGTAATATAGAAGTGCAAGCATTATCTGAGTTTCTCCTTGTATAACACTTTTGGAACAAGCGAGGTGATCTATCATCATCAACTCGATTTTCAATTTGGGATTCAACTTGAGATTCTCCCCCCTTTCCAGAAATCCACACTTCCTTTTCATCTAGCCACACTTGTTCCTCTTCTTTACTACTAATCTCCCCCTGAAGAGGAACTAACGACACGTCATCAGAAAAAAAAGATTCTGATTCACAAAATTCAACATCCATAGAAACGTAGTATTTTCCCGTAGGGGGATGAAAGCATTTGTATCCCTTCTGGGAGCTTGAGTAGCCAAGGAAGACACATTTCATGGCACGAGGATCAAATTTATCTCTAAGATGAGAATGCACATGGACATAACACACACAACCAAAAATTTTAGGACATATATTTAAAATAGAGGGAATAGAGTGAAATTGAGACAACATTCTTAAAGGAGTTTGAAAATTAATGGTGCGACATGGCATGCGATTTATGAGAAAGACAGCAGTTGTTACTGCCTCAGCCCAAAACGTTTTGGAACACGCATAGTAAAACATAACACCTGAGCTACTTCAAGAATGTGTCGATTTTTTCGCTCTGCAATACCGTTTTGTTGAGGTGTGTAAGCACAAGTAGTTTGATGAAGAATGCCGTGAGTCGAGAAGAAATTGTCAAGGGTTTGGTTTACAAACTCACGACCATTATCAGAATGAATAACTTTAACACGTGTGTGAAATTGCGTTTCAATCATTTTAAAGAATTTTGGAATAACATGAACGACTTCACCCTTAGATTTTAACAAATATATCCAACAAACTCTGGTACAATCATCAATGAAAGAGACAAAATATTTATGACCTGTAGCAGATGGAGTAGAGAAAGACCCCTAAACATCAGTATGAACACAGGTAAAAGGAACAATACTTTTATTAAAACTGATTTTGAAAGGTACACGATGATTTTTGGCAAAAATACATTGTTCACACCGCATGTTAGAACTAGAAATATTTTCAAATAGCTTTGGGAACAGGTGTTCTAAGTAAGTAAATGAGGGATGACCTAATCGACAATGCCATAAAAGGATCCTATCTCGTGGAGAGGATTTACTAACAACTTGGAGACCATGGGTATCATCGGTTTGCAAACGTCTTGTTCCCTCCAAAAAATACAATCCTTCCCTCTCTTTACCAGTGCTAATCGTCATCTTCGTTCGATTGTCCTGAAATACACAATGAGTAGGTGAAAAAATGACAGAGCAATCAAGTTGCTTTGTAATTTTACTAATAGATAAGAGATTAGTGGAAAAAGTGGGTGCAAGTAAAACAGATGAGAGAGAAAAAGTAGGTGAAAACGAGACGCTTCCGGCCCCGGTAACTTTGACAGAAGTCCCATTAGACAATTGAACAGACTGAACAGGCGGAGTTGTCAAGGAATCAAATGTAGAGGGATTATAGGTAAAATGATCAGTAGCTCCAGAGTCTATAACCCAAAAAGCAAAACCAGACGCAGTAGAAGTAGAATGCAACCCAAAAGTACCTTCCCCAAAAGATGATCGGGCAACCTTGTTATCCGCCACCATTTCGTGTTGTTAATGGAAAATGTAACAACCAATTCTTCTAATGTACCAAAGATGTCAGTGTCGGGCAATGGTGCAAGGTTGTGCACACATTGGCTCAATCTCAACTGTAAACCGAATATCAACCATCACAAGCCAATCGGCTCCAACCCATAAACTATGAACAAGCTGTCAATGAAGATTCTGGAACACTTTAATGGAGAGACTATACCACCGCATGCTGTTCTTCAGGGGGCACGACTAATGACTTTGCTTTTCAGTAAACAAAAGGTAAAGCCGAGATCCAAACAGCTTATCCCCAACAAACCCAGATCAGATTTTCGTAATTCAGTAAATGCAGATGAATTATTGATGGCTTCTTCAAAAGGAAAAACAACAGAAAATAAAAAGGATCAAGTTCAAAGGGAGTAACGGCTGCCTCAAATGGTTTCTTTCACTATGCAGAGGAACCAAAAACTTCACCTGAACATGGTGCCGTCGACCAAGCCCGTACAATGCTTAGCCGGACGGAAACGCAGTCGCCGTGACCCACTGGAAGCTTCGGCCGGACGGAAATGCCGTCGCCATGACCCACTGGAAGCTTCGTCGCGGATAAATCAAGAGCAGTGGAGTCCCACTCGAGCTCGTCCAGCCAGAGATCCTCCGACACGAGGAGTTCGAGCCTATTCTCCTCCCCTTTCCACCGCAGAAAGCAACCACAGAAAGAGAGAGAGAGAGCAACGGAGGTGCGGCGCGAAGACGTCGCCGGCGTCTGGTAACCGGGAAGAGCCGGAATCAGTGCGGCTAGGGTTCGGGTTACTGTAGCCGACTCTGATACCAAGTCGATTTTGGGGTTCTAAAACTTGTGTATTGATAGATAGAAAGTATACAAAAATATATACATGGTTAAAAGGAAAGTTTGTACTTTAGTCCCTAAGAAATTAAAGGCTACAAGTTGGTAACTAAAATACAATATATATTTCAACTTTTTCCCTTTGAAGTCCAATCTTCAGTTGTTCCAGGTCTATCAACGTCGCCTGCTTGGATGACAAAGTTCTTTATTACACGGTTAAAAAGCCTTCCTTTGAAGCGTCCCTTCTTACTGCAAATTCAGTTTGGTCACATTACTCATACAAGTTAACATTCTGTGACGCACTTCCAGGACATTGCAAGTGCAAGTGATGAGCAAAAAATATCATATAAAGCAAAACTAAGCAAAAAACCTCGATAGAATGGAAAACAGCTTAGTACAGAGAGAACATACACAAACGCATGGAAGGAGGAAGAGAGGGAGCTAGAGAAAGAAAGAGAATGGAAGTGAAAAAGATGTCAACACCAGAGGATTTTCTTAATATGCTTATTCAGTAGTTACCAATACAACACAGTAGATAAAAAAAAATTCTATTAATCCCCCTAGAGAGGGAGCCATAACACACCAGAGGCTGCTGGTCTTTGAATTAAATGCGTGACAATTGTAAAAATATATTCTGAGGTATAACCATTATAAAAATGCCTTTTTTTTTTTTAACCTTTTTTGTGGATCAGCATAAATCAACTAAAAGAGTGCACAAATTTCATCAACAGAAATAGGACAAATAGGTAAGTGGGAAAAAGAAAATAGTTATGCAATATAAAGTTTACCTAGATGAGCACCCTTTCTAAGACATCAAAATTTCAGGCAATTGATGGATTAAGTTTTCCCAATATGTACCTTGAGTCAATAAATTCTGCAACAACTTCAGGAGAACCTTCAGTGTATAGTTCAACAGTTATTGATCCTTTTGAGGTTTTTATCACCTGCACACACACACACAAACACACACACGTGTGTGTGTGTTAAGTTACCCAAAAAAGAAAAGGGCAAAACCAAAATGACGATAGAAAAACTTGAGAATAAATATTTCCAAAACAACCAGATAAAAAAGAACTGACTGACTTTCAGGCAAACAAAGGATGGTCGACTAAGTAATAACTATAATAATACTAGACTTAGTCATTTACAGTTCAATGTGATATTATCATTAACTAAAAAATACAAGCAGACAAAGCTACTACAAGAAGAGAATGACTTTAGCATAATTAAAGTTTATAAAATTGGTAAAATGCGTGGTTCTCATAAACAAAATAGTGATTCATAATCATATCAACTGCCATGTAGCACAACCTGCATATCAAGAAACTTACCGCATATTTGGGGATGGCAACTGCCTTCTCTAAATCACCAAACATATTATCGTGCTGCAGTAGAGTAGAAAAAGATAAACTCGTTAGGATGATATATATAGAAAATGCATTGCCGAAGACAGCATGTGCGGAAGAAAATCATATTTAAAGGAAATGCATCCAGAATTATTGGATGAACAATCATTAAGAGAACCTAAATTAGAAATCTGAGAATTTTGTAATCAGCTGTATAACAGCGAACTTCGATAGACTCCCGATTATGTTCACGTACGCAAGAAGAAATAAGAGGGAAATTGTGCTTAACAACGAGGCAGCCAAGAAGCAGAGTAACCGTGGGTCAGCTTAGCGGCAGAGGCAGTGTGTTACTTTATGTTAGCAGTCTGTTATCCTTGTGGGGGGAGGGTAGTGAGTCAGTCAGGAGTTGTCAATAAATGTGACATGGGAGGGGAATTAGAGGGCAGTCAGGAAAAGAGTGAGAATAGTTAGAAAGGTCCAGGCCTCTCGAATGCCTTGGATCATTGCATTTCTATCTTCCATTTCAGCTGAATAAACCATACCATTCTCTGTTACGTTCTATAGTTCTACTGCAAAATTCCTAACACATTACAATTTACTCTTCATAGCTGTCCTTATCTAGCCTAATTCGTCTCTGTGATAGAGCAGGACTCTCAATTCCTAGCAGCAACGGGCAATCAATGAGGCAAACTCGCAGCAACAGGTCAGGGTCCTAATTACAACCAGGGGAGCATAGCATAATAATGTAATAAGTGATGTAGTAGGAGGAGGAGAATTACTATAGAAACTGTTGGGGAACAATTCTTACCTCTACACCCAATGACGCATTCTTCATATGAAATTGTGACCTACACAGGAATAAGCATCCATGGGTTATGAACCAACGCAAAGATTATGTCTAGACTTCTATTTCTGCGCAACTTAGTATATGTACGTACAATTGCATCAGAATCTGTATTTAAAATTATCATTCCATGCATATTTCTCCACCCGTTAACATTCAGAAAGAGAATCTTTGACTGCAATATTTGTACTAATAGAGTTTATAGATAAACTTCAGTTTAACTTGAAAAATTAATCAGACAAATCACAGGAAGGATTACAAAATTCAAACCATCACTATTTTTTCCCCATATGCTCATGAAATCCATCTTACGTGATCTAATTATCCATATACACCATTTCCTAATTGAATCAATTTCAGATTTTATTAACCAAAGATGGCGACCAGATTACTACATTATCAGTTCAAATGCAATGCAAACAACAGCAAGGAGAAGGGAATAAATTCACAAACCTCCTAGACCAGTGCCTGTAGGAAGAGTAAAGGAAAAACGCCATGACTATAACAATTAGGGCGTAAATTAGAATGGTGGTGACGCTGATTCTATTCGGTCCCTTCTTCTTTTTACTTAGTTGCAAAAGAGCTTGAGGCTTGATCCGCGCCATAAAGCTTCTACATAAACTTCAAAATCTTAACTCTACAAGAAAATCACATATAATCAAACTTCATTCACATAAACAGATTCAGAATTGTTCCAGATAAAACAGAAGTAACCAAATTTCAAATCCTCGCGAAAATTTTCCTCGATCTAATAACCAGAGGACTTGAATGCAAAATTAACAATTCAAATAAAAAGACAAAATGCAGTACATCACTTAGCTCTGAGGAGAAAAAAAAACGCTTCAATTCACCGAAGAAAAAGCATATGTACATAAATTAGCAATATTTCGTCCAGCTGACTATACAAACTGTAAATCGGTCATTTTCTCTCTCTAAATGAAATGCCTCCTCCGCATCTTTCTCCTCATTCTATAAATAATCGACAATACTCCTCAACCCACTCTTGAACTAAAACTCGTAACAACATGAAAGAAGGACAATTAGTTTTGTTCATCAGTCAGTTTTTAACCCAACAATTCCTCGCTCTAATAACCCTTTTATCCCCTCAAATCTTCACATGTGATTATGGCCCCCTTCCCCACCACAAAGTAACCCCACCCTGACAATCCAACACAAAATTCATACAATATATTGAATCAAGCACTGTAGCCACTGTAGCAAATCAGAGCTTTCCAAATCGTGCCACAGTCATGCTTGATTTTGATTTCAAGATTGTCAATATAAAAGCTATGCTCGATAAATTGTAATTTCATTTCAAGATTCTCAATTTAAAAGATTATCATACTATTATACTGTCATACTCTATAAAATATAATTTCAGACCATCGACTCCCCACAGTGGAGAAATTGCAGTGATTTTGGAGAGTTTTTGAAAATAGGGAGTGTAAAAAGAAATGGGTTAAATACACTAATGACCACTGTACTTTATAATTAGTGTCCACATGGCCATTGAACTTCATTTTGTTTCCCTGTGGCCACCCAACTTCATTTTATGGCCATGTTTGGGCCATATATTTTCCTCACTAAAATGAAAAATATGACCGTTATCCATCACATCAACATTTAAATTCAAATTCTCTATCTCTTATGTGGGCCCCAATAACGACTATATTTTTCATTCTCATTTTCAAAAAAGGTGGCTCAAACAGGGGCTATATTTCAGTCAAGCCACTCAATTAATAAACCGTCACTAATTTAACGGTAATCTTACGTGGATATCCAGCTGGTCCAAATAAGCAAATGACGGCAAACAAGTCTTAATCACTCTCTCCATTTCCCCCCAAATTTCACTCTTCACGTCATTTTCCCTCCCCTTTCAACCCGCTCTCTCACCAAAATCCTCTCACCAAAATCGATTCGCGAAGAGGAGGAGGAGAGGAACACACCAACCGGAGTTTTCTTATCCTTTTTCTTCTGGGTTCGAAGAATGGCCGACAATGGAGGACCGCTATATGGTTGGTGATTTTATTGAATTTATATGCTTTTTGTTTATTGTTCTGATTTTGTATCCTTTTGGGTATGGTGATTTTATCAAATTTCCCTGCTTTTTGTTTTTCTGATTTTGTATCCTTTAATATCATTTTTAATCTCTGTTGTTAGGCCCATACGAAGTAGCTCATGACCAATATGAACCTAATGACGAAACCTTGGACGACTCAGAATATGACTCTGAAGATGGTAAATTTTTTGCCTACAAATTCGTTTTTAATACCACCTAAAAATATTTTGGTCGACTGTTTAATAATATTAGTTCTTGTTTGGAAAGATAAATCATTTTTTTGCTGATTTCAGGTGAAGCAAACGATGATGAAACTACATCAATTGCTGAAACTTTTCATGATCCAGATTATGACCTTGAAGATGGTGATGATGATATGGAAAATCCACAATTCATTACTGGTATGAAATTTCGTTCTGTGGTTGAATTTAGAACCGCAATAAGAAACTACTCTATAAAAAATAGGTGCAGCGACATTAAGTTAAATCCGAACGAAAAGAATCGGTGTCAAGGTAAATGTAAGAAAGGATGCCCTTGGAAAATATGGGCTTCTAGCATCGATGATGGTGGTACTCTGCAAATCAAATCTTAATGTTTCATCAAAGTGGCTAGCCCATAAATTTTTAGATTACTTTAGGATTGACTCTGACTGGAAAGTTGAGTTATTTGAAAAGACTGTGAAGGAGGAGGTGGGAGTAGAGGTGAGTAGAACCGTGTCATGGATGACTAGAAGACATGCAAAGAAGTTGCTTGATGGAGATGAGGTGGTAGAGTTTGGGAAACTTGGGGCTTATGCGGCTGAGATATTAAGGTCAAATCCAGGTTCTACAATGGGACATAAGTGGCATTCCATGCGTTCATGTAATGGCTTGCATACTGAAAGAGAATGATAACCCTTGGAAATGGGTTTCTCATTGGTACACAGTTGACACTTAGATGAAGAGTTATAGTTACATGATAAACCCAATCAATGGTCAAAACATGTGGCCTTCACAGTAACCATTTGTCTGTTGTTTTTGCACTTGTCTGGTTGTTTTTGACTCTCCTAATTTATAGAGCAAAATCTAGTTGTTTTTGAGTATGTGAAGTTACTGTAAAGATTTTCTTTCCTTTTGATTTGAAGTGATTTTGAAAAATTGATAAAGTAGTAGCATTGTTTGTTTGTTTACGTTGGACCCCTCATTGACCAACTCTTTTGGGTTGCAAAGATTATTCATGTTTACGTGGAGAGAGAAATTTGGTGGGGTGGGGTGGGGTGGGGTGGGATGGGGAGAATTTGGCTACAGCTGGATAAGTAAGTTTGGTGGGGGATATTTGATAATGAGGTGGACAGATATTTAAATCTAATGTGGCATGGGAAATGATTTTTCAAATTAACACGTCAGCAACCGTTAGTCCACGTAAGATTTCCGTTAAATTAGTAACGGTTTATTAATTGGGTGGCTTGACTGAAATATTAAATGAAGTTGGGTGGCCACAGGGAAACAAAATGAAGTTCAGTGGCCATGTGGACACTAATTATAAAGTACAGTGGCCATTACTGTATTTAACCCAAAAAGAAATAGTATTTGATTGTGAGAAAGAGTGTGAGAGTGAGAAATATGAAAGAATACCTGTTTTTTAGGATCTAGGGCTTGTCTGACTCAGATTGTGCCCCCAAGATAATTGATTTTTTAGCCGTTAGAATATTACCGTTTCTCACAGCTTCACAACCGCAATCCCAGAAATGTTACCGTTGATAGCCTTCAACGGTCCAAAAATGGCCATTTTCTGAGATTTTAATTGGAACCAGACAGGGGCCTAATTTTAAACGAGGTATTTTATCTTATTTTGGTTTCTATTATCTTATACTTATATATTAACATATTGGAATTATCAACCGATTTATGAAGGTATTTTTTAAGATTATTAGTTATGAAATGTGATTTTTACAGTATAGTAATTGTGTATTTTGCCTTAAATTTTAAATTTTTTTTAGCTTAAAACCGATTCCAAAGATTAGTTCAATCCCAGCCCAAAAACCAACCAAAGTTTGAAGCCCAATACAAAATATAAAATATTTTCAACCTTTTTTAACTTTTAACCCAATACAAATTACAGTCATTCTTTTTTTCAATTGCTGAATTGAAACCACACGGATAGACCTCAACCTGACTGCGCTGCCACTGCCTGTGATCAAGCGCCAACAAGCTACTATACGGTAATCGAATCAGTCACTGCAAAAAACATTTTGTGGATTGGATTGAATATCTATCACTGTTCACACAAATTCATGGCAGTAGAGATTAAAATCAGATTAAAATTAAAAAATTAGTCGACGATTGGGACCCAATAACGGTTATATTTTTAATTTTAATTGGATTTTAAGCTGTATCGAATGAGGCACATTGCCTCAGTTAGTTCCTTCTCTGAAATTTTTTTTAATAAAAAAATCATTCTACTAGAAAGAGTTCACCAAAATTGCACCAGAAATCTCACATAGAGGTGCATCCCACCAACAAATAAAAAATTGCAAAAATGGCGGGCCCCACCCGCGATGTCTTTTCTGGTGTGTTTATATGGTGTACAGTTTCTGTACACCCAACAGAATTGATTTAGGTGTGATGTATCTCAAATTGTCTTCGGCTATTTGGGGATGGAATATCTAGTTGAGGAAATTAGGCCCGATACGGTCCAAAAGTTAGAAAATTGAATAACACTATTTTAAACTAATTAAATAATTTAAAACGTAATTAATACGCCTAAAAATCTCAAACCTCAAAACGTAAAGAGAGAAAGACATTGTGGTGTTTCTTCAACTTTCGTCATTTTCATTATTGTAACAGGCATAAAAGAGCAGACATGGATGGTAGAGCTCAGCTGACAGTACCTTGATGTTAGGGCGGCACCACCACTGTATTCAGGATAGCAACCTACCAAGCATATATCGGCACGTCTCTCCACCTCCGTCGACTACTAGGACTTTTTCCAAGTCTATGGCAACTCCACCATTTGTCGCAACTTCTTCCCAGTCACAGTCGCATCCACCTCTGGGCAGACTGGCCTCACCAACTACCAAGAAGGGCGGAGGCCGACTTCGTGGTTCCAACAAGAAGCAATAAGGAAAACTACAGGTAAATACCCTTTGTTTCTCTGAAGCTATATAGGTATATCTAAATATATTAGATGAGGTTTAAATTAAATTTATTGATGAATCTTTGATTGAAAAATCAAATCTTTGTAGTGGGATGTATTCTGTGGAAGAATTTAAGATGGTACAAATGCAAAATGGAAACTCAATTTGTTGGATATATGTCAGAATGAGAATATGAGTAGACATATGATTTTCTAAATGGGGTTTAAATTAAATTAGTTGATGAATCTTTGATTGAAAAATTAAACCTTAAATATATAAAATCATTGGGGAATGTGCTTGAAAAAAAGCATTTGGAACTGTCTTTCTAATTTGCATCATTTCAGGATTTTAGTCTTTGTTTTAACATTTTTTATATTCTATTTATATTAAGCCTGAACCTCCTAGGCTTAGGATTTTGCAGCTTAGAGGATAAAGGATATATATATATATCATTCAACTGTTTGACAAAAAAGAATTTCTAGGTGTTTGAATTTAAAATGTCTTAAACTGTTTGAAGAAAAAAGGATTATCTCCCGTCCATACTAAAATGAGTAATGATATTCATAAGCATCCAAGTTTCAATGAAGTCACTTATGACAAGAGAACGAGCCTTCATGAGAATACATGAAAACTACTTGAATTAAGGTCTGAGTATCCTCCACGCTCACTTTCAAATATGACGAGTGACATTTTTTTTTTCTTTTTGGAACCTTGTTAGTATTATTCAATCGAACCAATTTAACATGCCGTAATTGTCTTGACAATTAATACTCTAATAAGAAGGAGTCCTTCAATCTTCAATCGCCCAATGATTCTAGTCATATTTAATTAATACTAGTCAGATGCACGTGCTACCGGCGTAGTTGGCTACTTAATAGTGTGTGTAAAAACTTAATGAAACAAACATCAACAAAGCACCGAAAGACAAATTTCATCATCCTTGTACAAGTGAAACATTATTGTAGTTCAAACCTTATTTTTTTTCATCAAAATGTATCATGTTTATGATGCGTGCAAACAGAGAAAACCATGGAATAATTGAAGATAAACAGGAAAAAAAATTAACAATTATGATGTTACGTGTAATAATTAAAGATAAATTTTATATTTAAACTTAATTGACAATATATTTATTATTATTACAGTTTAAGTATTTATAACAAAAACTAAATCGATAAACATGATATTTAAATCGATAAATTAAATCGATAATATAAACATGAATATCTAATGGACAGATATCTGCGCGCGCGGAGAGGGTTTAGTTCAAGTCCTATTTCTTCTTTATTGTAAAATCAGCTCTTATTTAACCTTTTCCTCTCTCTGCGCAGCGCGGAGAGGATTTAGTTCAAGTCCTATTTCTTCTTTGTTGGAAAAATCAACTCTTATTTAACATTTTCGCCAAACTTTACCAATTATTACATGCAATACCATAATACAAAATGTGGTCAAAGTACAATCAATAAACTCAACTACTCAAGTTCAAAACTAAATTACATGGAAAATTTGTGTAATTGAAGGTTTATCTAACAAATAAAGAAGATATGATGAAATTAAAGTAGTATTTTGTGTAAATATAATTTACAGAGAAGAGAAGAGAAGATGACATGTCCCTCCTTCACATTGCGCAAGATCCATGTGTAAGCAGCCAAGTATTAATGCAGGGTAGGTGAAACATGTGGTGGCACTGAGGCGAACGTCAAACAATTTTCCCAACCTGGAAGTCCTGAATGTTTAGAAGATGATTTTCTTTGCAATCAATTGAACTGATCAATAAAGGATTCATTATTATTTGTGATTAATAGTACCTGAAGACGGACTGAATAAGAGACTCTCCACAGAAACATCAACATTTTCATCTCACCAAATACAATATACACTAATGCCAGATTAATCTAATTGCCATAAAAGGAGTGAAGACTCGAAGACCTTGATTGAGTAAACATCACCATAAATAGCACCAAAGCAGCCCCTCTGACAAGCCCACTTTTAGTCTCTCTCGAGCTCTGATCATTGTTCCTACTGAAATACCCACTACAATGGAGGAAGAACCAAAGTTCCTTCTTTAGCTTCAATAATGAATACCATAGAAACAAAGGAAATACTCCCTTCAAAATGAACCTCCTTTCACACAAGTTATTTAAACACAATCATGCTTACTCTTGGTAGCAATAATCCAAAATAGAATAGCTAAACATTCAAAATCTAACAATCTATATTCTGCGCAATCAAAAGCTATTCATTTTTCAATTTCTTATTACTTTTCGAATCTGAGAGAATCTCCACTTGAAGATATAACATTAATGGAGAACTAAATCAGAATAAAAACATGTAAATGAATCAAAAATCATAGCCATTTTATTAATAAGTTGCAATATTGACGAACAATTAAAACCTCTATAGACGTAGACAGACTATATAATCATAATATAGAAAGTCATTTGAGTAAAGAAATTTTACCTCTTACTTAGTTTCATTCAGCGATGTTGGAACCTGCCTAGAAAGAAATGCTTAAAATTTCAATGTATGCACAAAACATATAATGAAAGAAAATGATGACATATGCACAAATTATCAAATCAAGTAGTTGCATTGTCTTGACTAAAACTAAGTTAATAAAATCAAACTCAACCTACATTTCTACATATAGAAACAACCAATCTATTATGATGCATCCCCTCGATCATTTTACTTGGGTCTCTCATATAAGCAACCACTTGTTCAATGATATTCTACAGAAGTGTAAATAGTTAGTTGTGGACTGTTGTTCATTTCACTGCACAAGAGATAAATTGAAGTCAAGTTTTACTTGATTAAAGGCGTGTAATTTGCCTCAAAGAGCAGAAACCCCAGTTGTGAGTTGTGTTTTCCTTTGCCATTTATTGATTGATTTGTTTCTAAAAGATGTCATTCTGCAAAATAAGAAAATCCAGTAAATGATCAAGATCCATAAAATGAAATGTAAATTAATAGTGAAATACAGTTATTCCAGAAAAGTCAAAATGCAACATGGAATCAAACAATATAAGCAATTGGTGTATCAAAAATTTCCATGCATTGCACATTGTAGAGTCATAATTTAATATAAGTATGTTTTAAATCAACTTTTACATGAAAGAGTAACTGATACTTAACCAATAAAAAATAAATAAAAAGCAAGTAGACCAATATATATACGCACTGTGAGATGTTTTGACCTCCACATATTAATAAATCACAAGTAAAATGATAAAGAAAGAGAAGCAAATTACGAAGAAAATCAAGTTAAACGGTTTTTATGAAAGAAACAAGAAATTGTCATATTTGGAAATTATTTGATGCCTGATCAAGGGTGTTGAACATTTAATAATTCAACACCCTCTATCAAGGAGTATTCAAGCAATCCCACCTTGAGTCCAGCCCTGGATTGATTTTTCCATAGAGCTCAATTGGTTGCTTTAGCTTTTATATGTTTCTTGTTATGTAAATCATTATATTTTGACTAACCAAAATATATACACTCAGAGCTAGCAAGTAAATGCCATCAGCCTTCATTAGACAATACCCTAGTTCCGACAGATCCAAACGACAAACTGTCCTCCATTTTAAGTTAACATAATATGATTTCAAATTTTCAACATGACATCACATAGCATAAAAATATGTTGACCAGTCAAAAGGCAAGACTTTGACCTAATGGAGTTTTAACAAATTTTTTACTATTTCAGATTGGTTTTATTCTCTCCGCAATGGAGTCTCCAATAAATATTTTCGCCATCAATCCAACATTATCACCCTCTCTGTACTTATTTGCATAATCAGCAGCTAAAAATACAGTGATAATTATTTTAATGTCAACCAAATTGTGCAGTGGTTCAGAAAGCAATCTAAGATTGGATAAATTGGAAGTGGGGGCCCTTCCTTTTAGTTTTCCACTATTTATCATATGCATTCTGCATGTATGTTTGTGATTTCATATATATGAGAAAGAGCTCCATGTCTGAAAATGAGTTTTTTTTTTTGGGGCGGGGGCGGGGAATGAGTTTTAAAAAATTGGGGTCAGACAAGGGCTAATTCTAAACATTGTTTTGAGTGGTAGCATTTGTTGCCAGAAAAAATAAGATTGTAAATATCAACATATTGATCAAACAAGCATACCAGGTCAGCAACATTTCCAACACATTCTCTCTTGGCAGTCACATCTCCAATATTTTCTCCTTTAGCAAAGGCCTTGTATATTGGGGTTCGAGTTGAGGTAGATGTGACAGCAGCAACATTCTACAAGCACGTGAAGATGAATGTGTGAAGGTGATTTTCCATTGCAAGACATTGAGAAATGAGAAGGACAATAATAGACAAACCTTGGCCACATTGGCAGCACAACCTAATGGAAGAAATAGATGTGGAACAGCTGCAGTTGCTAACTCTACCCCAGCTCCCAATTCCATTAAAAGGTCACCATGTGAAACCATCAGAAGATAAGGTGTTATATTTAGATCAGCAGTGTTTCCAGCAACAATAAATACACTGGCTAATCATAAATCATCCTTCCTGTTCGACATCCAATCCTAAGGAATAGAATACCTGCTTTAGATCATAATCAAATTTCCTTCTCTGCCTTGCAAAAAGCATCTTCCCAATCTGTCCAGCACCATCCTATAATTAGCCATACCACATAATATTATTATTTCCTTTAAAAAGCAAAAGAATCGTCTTCTCCTCATGATCAAAAGTTCGTAAGTAACTCAATCATGAGTTTTAGTTGGTTCAATGACAAATGAAAGTCATAAATCTTGTAAATGTAGAAAAATTAAGAAGCACTGAGAAATGACCACTTTAACAAACACTAAAATAGCTTAAAACAATAAAAATCATCAAAATACCTAATAAATTACTACATCAAAACAACCAACGAAACAATTGTCAACAAGCTACAGCCTTTGAAGAATGAAGTCTCATCTGAGTAGTATACCATTTTCCATAGCCAAAGTACTTCTAAAATCGCACTGGATATCCTTATATCATCAATAGAATAAACCCATGTTGGAACTAATTACTACTGATAAAGTCAAATGTTAATTAAGCACAAATTCCAAAACTTCAATTAATTTACAATCAAGGAAACATTGGATATATTTCTTGCAAACTATAACATAGAATAATCATAAAGAATACAAAGAACAAATAATCTTCCAAACAATAAAGCCCAAATAAGTTAAAGAAACCAAAAGAAAAAAAAAACACATAGACATGGTGTCTCCGTGGGCGCACGGGGCCGACATTGTTCCGGGTATCGATGGGGTCTCCTTTAGAACCTTGAACAATGCTGCAGGTTGAATAAAATTATACAGATTAAAAATAAGGAGGTTATCAAAACTCAAATTTACCTAGCTCGACTAATAAAGAAGAGAATGATGTATTAAGGCATAATACAAAAACCATTTTACAACAACTGCGAGTACACAAAGTTATAATGTAATACATATAGTTGGGTAGAATAACTTAATAAAACTATAAAGAATTGAGTCAATACACCAAATATAACATATGATCGGTAAAAATCCAACTCTGCAACTTAATCAACCACCAGTATCATATATTAAGTCATATTAATGATATCCAAGAAGTCCAACAAAAACTCAAGCAAGACAATAGTTAAATGCACACAACTTATGACAATAGTATATGGGAGCTGAGATAGTTTAAACTCATTCAACAAAGCATATTGATAAATTCAAAGGAATCATGCAAACTGAGCTCAAAATGCGATGTAATATGATAAATTTATTCAACACTGGCTTGCAACCAGTCAAGTTTGAACTTGATATTAGAGGTTGTTATGATTTCAATCCAAGTCCGAACATAATCTTATTTGGCATTGTTCATCACTTTTAGGTCTCTGAGCAATTCATGGAGCAATAACTTCAATTGTTGACAACAATATGACCTATATAGAAATATTATTCCAGGAAATAAAGAAAATTAAAATATCATAAGTGGTCCATACTATGAGGATGGCTTTTAATCATAGCCACATTTTTGTATTCAAAATGTCTGTCAGGTAAACGATATCACAAAACTATCATATCGATCATCATCTGGAGCTTACCTCTTCGTGTTCACTCCAAGGGGGTTTTCCATTCATCATTTCAATTATGGTACAACCCAAGCTCCACAATGGTCAGGATGAATTTAGAGACTGAACCAGGATGAACATATTCCAAGTATATGTAAAACGGGTCGCCAACCTGCATGCACTTTAATTTCCTGCCAAAATGAAAAATTTAACAGAAAGCACAAGATCCTATTTTTGAAATAACTAAAAGAATTTAGGATAATATATAGAGAAACCTTCGCACCACTGCTCTCTTTCCCTTTAACTTTTTCCTCTCCTTCCTTTTAGCTTCACTCGACCCATCACCCAAAGTAGAACTTTTTTCCACTCTGTTCTACCATTTGATCCAAATTCCTCAAAACCTGGCTCGAATGAACCCACAGAACCCCTCCAAGATTAAGCTTCCATGCCCCCATTTCATATCGACAACGTTGCTCGACAGAAACAAGCACGACTCCGCCAAGAGTCTTGCACAAATATAAATTGAAGAAACTACTCAAATATTAGCTATTTCTAAAAACGAACAAAAAAAATGGAGCAAATTTTTATCGAGGTTTCGAAAGGGCATCGCGTAAACACACAAACAAAACTTCACCATATAAATTTGAAAATACTGGAAAAAAAATACATGGGTTTGTGAAGCGTGGAATGGGATTGGGACAAGAGGGTCATAACTGGGTAACACACAAACAAAACTAATCGTTTGCCAAAATTTGACAGGAGGTGAGGTTTTGACAGGAAATCTGAACTTGCTTCCGGACTTAAAGGTAGAGGAGGAGCTGAGAAACGACGGAGATATTGTTGCGGCTTCTACTTCTCGTCAAACCATTAACAGCGAAAATTGAACCAAAGAAATATAAACATAAAACAAAAATTGAAGCTCGAATCTGCAAAAATTTATGTGAAATAGAGTGAAGAATGTGAGAAGACGATTTCTAAGGTTTCTTTCTTTGGGCCCATGAACGAAATCGTGAGAAAGAGAGAAGGGGGGAGAGAATGATCTAGAGAAACCGATTGAGAGAATGAAGGAAAGAAGTATGGAGTATGGACGTTGCTTGAGAGGTGGAGAAAGTCAGAAGAAATGACTGCAGAGGGATAAAAAAAAGCAAAAAAAAAAAAGTCCACACGGCTCGGCTAACCGACGGCTCCAAAACGGCTCGACCAAGTTGGCCAAACGGCTTGTGAACAGTGGCACACAAACTCGCTCTTTTTATTATGTAGGATAGGATATGATAGGATAGGATAAGTAAAGCATAATTTCCAATAGACAATATGTAGAAGAAAATCAGCCATCCCTTGAATTGAATATATTTCAAGGTTTTGATTTGTGTTTGTCACTTTTTTTTCCTTTCTTTTTTTTTTAAAATTTCTATCACTTCCAACTTATAAAGTATTGTGTTCTTAAAATGAAGTGAAACATAATCATAAAGAGACAGTAGAAGAAAATAGAAATTGATTACCCATGGATCTATTTTAAGGTTTTGATTGATGTTTCTCACTTTTTTGAAATTCTGTCACTTTTCTGAGTATTTGTTACTTTTTTAAATTTTTATCACTTTTTTGAACTTCTACCACTTCCAACTTATAGAGTGTTTAGTTTCTAAAATAAGTTGAAAAATAATCATCTACTTTTTTAATTTCTATCACTTTTTTGAAGAGATGACATGTAGAAGAAAATCAACTACCCTTGGATCTATTCTAAGGTTTTAATCAGTGTTTGTCACTTTTTTTTTTTTTTTTTATAATTTCGTCATTTTTTTTGAATTGTGTCACAAGTTTAGAAAACTATGGCTATTTCTAAATTTCTACTAAAAGTCTTAACAAAGTAAATTAGATACTGATCATTCAAAGAGAAAATCACTATCATACTACTTCTATCACTTTTTTGAATTTCTGTCATTTTTAGTATTTGTCATTTTTGTTTTGAATTTCTATCACTTTTTGAGTGTTCGTCACTTTTTTTTTATCACTTTTTTTGAATTTGCGTCACTTTTTTATTGTATGTCACTTTTTTTAAATTTTTGTAATTCTTTTGAATAGCGCTCACTTTTTAATAAAAGTCACATTGTATATCATTTTTTTAATAAAAATGTGACACTTAAGTTCAAAAAGTAACACTTAATTTTACATAGTATTTTTTATTTCCAAAATACATTTTATATGATTTTTCAAAAGCGCTTAATGGCACAAAACGTCTATACGTTTCAATTTTTTGCATTTTCACCCATATTTCAACGTTTTATTGCGAATGACGTTATTTTCACATATTTTTAACGTAAAATGACCAATATACCCTTAAAACAAAAAAGAAAAGAAAAGAAAAGAAAAATAAACAATAAATTGCAACCTTACTCCTAAACTTTTTAAAAATGCAAATGAGTCCAAAAATTATGAAAATATTAAAAATAACAAAAACAATTCCATTTTACTCCCTCTCACACCACATTTCCGTCCGGCAACTTTCGGCCACCAAAATCGTTGGATATTGGTGCCATTACAAAGCCCTCAATTCCTTTTTCAATTACTACCAAACCCCCATCCATTACGACTCCTGAATCCGAAGAAATCAGCCCCCGTCCCCAGATCAATCTAAAACCTAACTAAAGCCCAAAACCCTAGGCAGCAAGAAGCTCTTTACTGTAGTCAACTGCAGCTAGACATCACCGCTGCTCGTTGATGCAGCGGCGCTGCTCGCTGATGAAGCAGCGGCCGCAGCAGTCGCGAGCTGCTAGGATAAAAAATTTGCAGTCGGCTCTGCTGCCCTGTAACGAGCAACGCCAACCCATTGTTGGCGAAAAAAAAGAAACCGACAGCGTTTCCCCGAGAGCGGTAGCGTAGCTGCAGCCGCTGTTCCTCCCCGCTCGTGTCACATTCATCCAAAAAACAAGAGAAAACCATTACACAAGCACACACGACGGTAATTGAAAAGGGGATGGAGGGTGTGAACTTTCAAGTGTTGTTTAGAATTTTTCTTACCAAAGAGACCAAAAAAAGTTGTAAAGATTCTTTAGCTGACGTAGAAAAAATGAAAAATATTCTGTTTTTGATTTATTAATTTACGGCATGGGATTGACAGGCAGATCCCTCACAACACCCAATAATGATAAAAACCTGCAGAATTCACCATCTTCTTTTTTTTCTTTTTATTTTGCAGCTATAATTGGCAAGAAAACTGGAACTGGAACTCCTCTTCATCATGCTTGGAGATTCAGGCAGCACAGAGACGGCGATGCAACCGCTGTTAAGGGTAATGAAAGTGGTGGTGAAGTTGGGCTTGACAGAGGTGGTTTTGGGGATGAAGATAAGTTGGGAATTGAAGAAGTTGAGAGGAGTGGCTTCAGCGAAAATCGCTGGCCGAGGCAAGTAACACTGGTCCTTTTGAAAATCCGATCTGATATGGACGTTACTTTTAGGGACTCAAGTCTCAAGGGTCCATTGTGGGATTATTGTTTTTCTAATTGAATTGGGACTCATTTGCATTTTTAAAAAGTTTAGGAGTAAGATTACAATTTATTGTTTATTTTTCTCTTTTTTGTTTTAAGAGTATATAGGTCATTTTACGTTAAAAATAGATGAAAATGACGTTATCCGCAATGAAACGTTGAAATAGGGGTGAAAATGCAAAAAATTGAAACGTAAAGACGTTTTGCACACTACATGCTAAACGTATGGACATTTTTTGCTATTAAGCCTTTTCAAAAGACCTATACTTTTAAGGGTATTTTTGTAAGTTATCCCGTCAATATTGTGATTAAGTTGTCCAAATAATTTTCAAGAGATATGTATGACATAACATGTACAAAACTCTTAAAGAGTAAGATAAGATAAACTAAATTTTATGTTTGAGTTTCGTTTCTTGTCAAAAATGTATTTTGAAATAATGATTTGATGGAAAATGTGGTATAGAAAAGTCACTGAATCCACTTTTAAATAGAAGCAAGAAGCTATCTAGAGTAGAGTTTAAAAATTAAAAAAAGTTTTGGATTTGCGTAATATTATTTTATTGAAAAATGTGTGGTTAAAAATAAGAAAGAGAGAAATATATTTTAAAAATAATATGGACCAAATAAAGGCTAAATATATTTATATAATACAATTTTTTTCATTGAATTTCTATTAAAAACGTACTAATAAGCAAAAATATCAGTATACCATAGTGTCATAAAAATATTAAAAACTACAAATTCACTTCATGACCCACTCAATGTAAAATCCATTGTTTAGATTTTAAGTTGGTGTTGTCTGTTCAATCCATAATGTACCAACGTGCCTTCAAATTTAAGGCAGAAAACAAATGAAATGATCAATTATTGTGCAACAAACACGACCAGATTATGGAGCATCACCAGTAGGCAGCTTCTCATCATCCTCTTCCTGCCAATAAGTTTCCAGTATCCTCATGGCCATTTCGCACATTATACTGTCGTCATGAGTCTGGAGGTTCTTAATCTTCTGAAGACCCCCAGCATCATCAATCATCTGAGCAAAGACATTCACATCTCCGGTGTTACCTGGGTTCTTCTCATCTTCTCCAACCTTCAGAATGTTCTCAAGGCCTGCCAAGCACATTCCGGTGATATTCACATCATTGGGATTAACTAGAAGATCGCAAAATGGCTTTATACAACCCTCGTGCACCAAGAACCTGCTACCAAGATGAAGCATTAATCCTCAACCTAAATGTACAATAAGCTATGAAAATATGACAATAGCTATGAAGAATTTACTTAATTTGCTCATTAGTTCCCTTAATCGTGGCCCGATAAATAGTAAAAGCAGCTGCCCGTTGTATCTCAAATACATCATTTTGAAGCAGTTGGACAAGAAGTGAAACAATACCAGCATCAATCACAACCTGTGCATTATGATGACATATCCTCAGCATCCGTCATTTTAGGAAATATAAACGGAAGAGTACTTCAATTTACAAATAGAAACAGAAGTACAAATGTCAAATTCACCAAAACACCAAAACAAATTTACTACGAGACATAAATTGTAAAACACGGCAAGAAAAAAATGTTCAGTCTTGATTTTCAAAACAATAATTGACTTGTGAGAACTAAAATGTTTTTACTGTGGCATCATTCCTCCTATTTCTCCAATTAAAAAAGCAAAAAAATATTGCCTATTTATCTCAAGGCATCTATTATGAACTCATAGAGTGAAGAGTGTTACACCCCACTTATTGTAGCCACAACCAAAAAATTATATAGTCAAAGTTAAAAATCCAAATAGTTAAAGTCATAGTCAAATAAGGGTTTAAGTTGAACAAATGATTTCATGAGGTTTAATATGTAATTGCTAATACCTAAAGGGCCATAAATAATGCCAAATAAGAATTTTCTATTATTAGTATTAAAGGGCTAAAAATTATATTATAAGAAGATTATAATATTAAAATCATGTTTTTAAACCTAAAAAATAAATTAATAAGAACACAAATATGATTCTTTCCTAAATAATTTATTTACCATATATGCTTCTTCCTCCAAAACTCCAGATTACAAAGGGAGAAAAAAGAAAGCAAAAGAAATATTTGTTATACACTCCAAATTCAGATTATAGCCTTGCCTTTTATTTTGATGCAATTATTTGTTGATAACAATCAAATATATGTGATGATTTTGAGAAAATGAACCCTTTATTATTTACATTATATATTATTGATATGTAACAAGCAAATTTTCTTATATATACACACACACACACACACACACACACACACACACACACACATTTTTTTAATCAAAAATAGGTTGGCAATTTTTTAAAACTCGGATCAATGTCCAAACTGTTAGAAATTTAATTTGCAGACCGAAAAATACATATACTAAATAAGAACAAGTTGGAAGTGTGATTGTAGGTACGAATAAGGCAGTAATTATAATTGCAGAATAGTTTACGAAATTTAAAAGATCGTTGAAGTAACATATGAAAGGATAAAGGGAAAAAGAATCCGCAAACAGAAAATTATCAACTGCATAGTTTATTATTTCAGAAAGAACATGAATATGACATAAAACTGTAGAAATGTATAATCATTAAAGGGAATAGATTTGGAAATCGAGGCTTGTGTATTACATATCCTTAAAACAGATTTACTCTCTCACCGTGAGTGCTTGAGGTTTCTTTGAGCGTCTTCTCTTAGGATAAAACGAAAAATCAATAAACAATTAGCACTACGTTTTTACGCCGACAAACTGAAATTGTGTCAAAACATGACCACCAAGACTTTGGACAGAAAGAACTCTAAGTAGGATATGGAGAAAAATGAGAGATTTCTGTATGGAATGAAGAAGAAATTGAATATCTAAATAAGCTCTTACTGAAGGCATGAGGAATCAGGAGTTAAAAGTGTTATAGCCACTTGGAAGAAAAAAATTAAAATAATATAGGAAATAAAGGATAAACATGAACCCTCCTAAGAGGCCAATTTTGGTCCATTCAATCCAACAGTTGTGTATGCAGGTCAGCTCGTACACAAGTTTAAGGTCTGAGGTACAATTCGGTCCTTGATTTGCACCCTTTATGGCATACGTGGGTTGACCTATAGTTGATTTCAACCTTAATATTTTGATCATAACAAACAAGATTATTATTGTTCCTAACAATTGATTTTAAATGACGATAGTTCAATGTTAAAATCAATCAAACATTATAAATCGAATTCAAAATGAAAATCAAAGTGAAAATTGAGTATTCAAGTAAAATTATTCGAGTTGAGAACTTAAAAGATAAACGTCAACAAGGATCAAGATCAAGAACGTGAGAGATGATATCAAAGAATTATCAAGAGAAGACGTCTAAGAGACAAACTTCGAAATATAGTTCAAATAAAAATGTACTAATATTTTAATCATTAGCAATCAATCATTAAAAACTCAAACGATGAATTTTTATGCATGAGAAAAAATTACTTCATAAAAACGCTTGCATAAAAATTATTTTTCAAAATGTAAGGTTTCAACTTGTTATTTGAACTTTTTACAGGTGTTACTTATCTTGAAGAATTAAGTAAAAACGTCCTTCAAAAGCTTATATTTTTCAAAACAATCAAGAAAGAAAAATTCGGGGGAAAACACTGTCTAAGAGGACGTCTGATTCATACAAAAGTCAAATTTGTAACAGTTCTGAATTCGACAAAAATGGCCAGTTTGGTCGTCCAGTTCAGTATACGGATATCCACATGGGTCGTCCGATTGGTCAAAAATTGATATTTTGACCGCTATAAATATCATTTCACTTTACATTCATTACAACAACTAGAAGAGAACTTTTTTGTGACATACGTTTGTGAAAAATCTTCTTTGAGCCTACATTTTTACATTTAATTCATTTATTTATTTCATAACAAAAACTTTAATTATTGAATCAAACTTCTTAAATATTTCTTTTATCAAAAATTTTTCATCTCTCTTTATATTTAATTTATTTATATCAATTTTAAAAGGAAAAAGATCCTTACATTTATATTGTATAAACATTTT
This sequence comes from Fraxinus excelsior, assembly GCA_019097785.1. Taxonomy (NCBI): domain Eukaryota; kingdom Viridiplantae; phylum Streptophyta; class Magnoliopsida; order Lamiales; family Oleaceae; genus Fraxinus; species Fraxinus excelsior. The sequence goes on along the minus strand of CM032643.1, from coordinate 23,542,203 downwards.
TACTTCTTCATATTGAAAACGTTGAGTGATTAAATCAAACTTGTAAAATCATCATTAGCAAAAAAAATTCTCATTCCTCTCTTAGTACTTAATTTATTACAATTATCACTCCTATATTAAAAGAGGGAACCTTGGATTCACTATTCATTTTTGTCACAGGTGTTTTCACACTTAACTAGTTTGGTTCTAATTTCTCTACAGTGAGATAGCCACAATTGTTGACTTCTCAATCTTGATTAAATCGACTTGCCACTGATATTTTTACAAGTCGGTTTGCCACTGATATAAATGCAAATCTATTAAAACGAATTGCAATAAGACAGTAGCTGATTTTATTTGCTATCAAATAAATTATTAGCTTTACCAACTCAGAATCAAAGAGAAGAAACGGAATTTGAGACTGAACGACGCAAGTCAGTTAGAACACATGTGAGTTTTTGCTGTGTTTTTTGTTTTCTAGCATAAAATTATTATGATTTTCATGTATGTATGGATTAGGTATATATTCTAATGTTTTCCAGGTATATATGTGTATTTGCATCTATATATTTCTCAGGTGAGAGTTTTGAGATTTCATTTCAACCATCAAATAAATTATTAGTTTTATCAACTCAGAAATCAAAGAGAAGAAACGAAATTTGAGACTGAACGATGCAAGTCAGTTAGAACAAATGAGAGTTTCTACTGATCAATCTTCTGAACAATCACAGAGAAAATCAAACAAGAAAACCCACCAAAATGTAGCTATTGCAGTGGCAAAGAAACTGTAAAAAAAAAGTGTGAAGACTCCGAATTCTACGGAGACATGGTGTGTCGTGTCTCCACCGTGTCTCCGTAGAATTTGGAGACACAGCACTCCGAATTTTATGGAGATAGTCTATCAATATTATATTAAATCCAGTTGATTTGTTTTCTGTGGCTCCCAATCACCAGCTGCGAAGAGAGAATCTTCTGAACAATCAATCAAACAAGAAAACCCACCAAAATGTAGCTATTGTAGTGGCAAAGAAACTGTATAAAAAAAAGGTGAAGACTCCGAATTCTACGGAGACATGGTGTGCTGTGTCTCCGAATTCTACAGAGACACGCTGCGTCTCCCTTTTTTTTTTAACTATTTTTTTCCTTTAATAATAATCTAATACAAAGTTATTTCTCTCTTATAATTCCAATGGTTGCTTAAACCAATTAAAAATTTCAATGTTCGCATCAAAAACATAATTATGAAATCTTAAAAAAAGATAAACTAACATTTTTTTTTAAATCCATTAAAAAAGAGAAATATTTTGAGAAGAAATTTGAACTAAAATTGCGTTTGACTCTTTTTCATGTTCTCGTTGAAATTTTTTGATTGGTTGAATATATTTTTTATCTATTATATTTATCAAAGTTTTTCATCTAACATTTGAGCTATTATTTGTTATTATTCATTGAAGCGTTAGCATCTGTTAGTACTTAACTTATTTGTATTATTTATCAAGAGAGGAATTCCATTGTAAAATCATTTTGATAAAGTGTAGGTCGTGTTGAAATTCTGGAAAGATCAACATCGTATAAGGATCAATGCTCGTTTTTATAAGTCACCGTGTGAGTTATATTGAGGTCCCATTAAAGCTCAATCGTGAGTCGTGTTGAGGTCTCGTAAAGCTCAATATCGTATAACCACTGAAAATATTGTATAGTTTTGGATTGCACCATAAGTCAATCAATATAGTGAAAATGCCTTACTCGTACCGAAGTATGGTAACAGATGACGTAGATTATTGCTTTGGATCGAACTTCCACAATTACATTATTTGCGCCAACTCTTTCTTTTATTTATCTCTTTCATATTTGCACCTATTATTTAAATCGATCTATTTAGTCTTGTTTGAATTTAGATTAATTCTTCAAAAATCCCCCTCTTGGTTAGTTATCATTCGGCTATCAATGTGGAGTGATCCTCTATACTACACATGATTACATACTTCTAAAGTGTAATCATATTTAAAGTGGTCATAGCCTTTATCATTTTTCTATTGAGACAACTTGAATTAGTTTCCCACCAATATAAAAAAACCTCTTCCAATTTATAACTTTGAGCTTTAGTTTCTCATTCACTCGATTATAATTTTTTGTAAGTAAATATATGATTTTGATATTCTCACGGATGAAAACATAATTCAACTTTGATTTTCCAAAATGAACAAACGGGTCCCGCTCAGAATTATACCAAAAAGGCCCTATTAAGCCAATTTTGCAACACATACCAACTAATTAACCAAACCAAACCAAACCTATTGATTCGGTTCCAATAGCTAGACTCGATCAGTTTGGGTTGGAATTTACCTAAATCGATCAACTCGATTTTGATTTTTGGTCGAAAGAAGAAACCGAAGCAAAGAAGAATCGAGAGAAAGAAAAGAGAGGAGAAGGAGGAGAAAGAAAAGGATGGCAAAACTAATGAGGGTTCTTCCACAATTTTTATATGTAAGTAAAAGAATTTACTTATGGAAGAATGATATTTGAATTTAGGGTTTATGTACAATTGCTTATATTTATAGGTTTCAGGGAGTAACTTTTGAATTTTGTACTATTTTTGGATTCCTAGAGATGGTATTTGCTTCAAATGTATTTATTATATGCATTGTGCTGAAACTGAATTTACATGGTTCATGAATATAACAAAAACAATGAGGACTGAAGTCATTTTTCTAATGATTATTTAGCAATAGAAGCAACAAGAATATTTGCAAAATGAATATATCTGAACCATGAAGGATGAAGCAGTACATTTTTGCCATCATTGACAAGGAAACTCAGTAGACATTTGATTGCCTACCAATGGAACAGTGAACATACCACATAACAAACAAATTCATGTGCTCAAAATGAAGTTTTCTGATTAAAGTTAAGAACAGGAGTCAGATGATACCTGAATCAGGATATCATCTCCATATTGAATAATATTAGCAACGATGCGAAGGGCATAATATAACACTGATCGTGAAGGATATCTGCAACCCAAATAAGTACAACTATGAAGTTCAATAACACAACCGAAGTTAAAAATCAAAAAACAAGGAACAATATCAAGTTGGATTTTTTTCCCTTACTGTAAAAGGACAATCAAACGAGGGAAAACACCGGCATCAATCACAACTTGGATTATATCCTCTCTCTCGTCAGTTAGATAATATATTACGTGGCATGCATTCTGAATGACTTCTTCATCGCCTGTATGAATCAGAAGAACAAGAGGATAGAGGGCAGGTTTCACCTGCTCAATAATATCCATATGGAATCGGTTAAATATAAAAAGGTCCAGCAGTATTTATATGCATCAAAACCATACGTAAAGGCATTTGGAAGACAAACCTGCTCGAACTCGAACTGAGGCCATGGATCTCTATGACAAAATATTGACAATGTCTTCACGGCACTTCTCAAGATGGATAGTTCTGTTTTATCATTAACTTGTGCCATTAAGGTGATGAACACTCCATGACTATGGATAAGATCACGAGATCGTGGTGAGCCGCGGGCCATATATCCTAACATCTTAATTGCCTACATAAAATATTTGGACATATAGTCAAAAGCAGCCATAAAATAAAATTAAAAGCTCGTATTGGTCTTTACCATTTTGTAAAAAGTTGGAAAAACACATCTCGAATATAGGGAGCACGGTGTTGGTATGTCATTTACTGTTAAAAAGTGTTATTTCTACTCAGATGAAAAAAAAGAAAGAAAGGTAAAAGCAGTCATGGAACAATGCCATTTTTGGCACTAGTTTAAAGGCACAGCTTTTCATCTCGGATCAGTAGCTTGACACGATTAATCAATTGATCCTAGTTTTAATCAATTAATACAAATTTGCATTCCTTTGTTTTGCTCCACTTCAGATTCAGAGAGCCTTTTCTTTTGGCTTCAACTTTCAAGTATTTTTCTTGAGATAATGTGTAATTTCTTAAATCCGGAATCTTACAATTGAACTATTAGTAGTGGAGTTTTCCACTTGGCGTTTCTCGTCTGTGTATAATCCACTTGTAAACTGTAGCAAAAATACTCCTAATGCAGATTAAGTTTATCTTCGAGCTTATGTCAACATACCGAATAATGCTGTGTGTTTAGCGGTGTTTATCGTTACTTGAGAACATATGTGTCATTATAATAAGTCCAATTAAATATGATGATTGTTGGTAAATCCCGAGTGGGGAGGTATTTGGAGTAAAAAAGGAAGGTTTTAAGCTAATTTGGAGCTATTGAAGGCTAATCGAACTACACGACATCGATAAGGAGTAATCGGTAGAAAGTTGCAAGTTTCAAAAGCGAAATTCATTTTATTGAAAATTTGAGGTTAATTTTCACATTTTTGAAATTTGAGGTCTAATTTTCGAAAGATTATTGACGTTTGAGGATAAATGTGGAAGCTTTTGGAAGTTGTAGGATTAAATATTTAAGACTTGGAGAAAAATGATCAAGCCGAAAGAAAATGTTGAAATAGGGACCAAACCTCAACAATATAAAAGTTGAAGGACTAGCACAAATTAGAAAAGGTTGGTGCCGAAGGTGATGAGTTGGTCTTTAAAGAAGGCCTCAAGGAGAGATTGGAGCTTGGTTTGTCGGTCGGGGTCGAAGTTGGAGTCAGATTCAGATAATTGGGTTCTTATTCTTGTTCTTGATTTTTTTTTTTTTTATCAATTTTAAGGTGAGAGTGGGGGATTTGTTGGCGAGCTTTGGTTTCTTCACTATGGGAAAATGGAGTTGTGGATGTATCGACTGGCAGTTGGGTAGGGGTATTTTGGATTTGGGGACCTGGGGTGAGGGGGTTGGGGAAGAAAGAGATGGGGTGGGTTTTATTATTATTATTATTATTTTACTCAATAGGAAAAATTTGTTATGCCCAAAATGTTATTACCTTGCCCCCGTTTGGCCCCATTTTTTTTCACCACATTACATTAACTTTTTTTCCCTTCATTTCAACCACATATTCATCAAATAAAATAATATTACACACAAATCTAAAACTTCTTATTACTTTTCTACCACACATTCTCCCATCAGTCACTATTCCAAAAATTTTCAACACCCCAAAATGGGGGCCAAACATGGGCCTTATTTGGTTGAAATTATCCGTTTGATTCGCATTATTTTAGAATGAAAATGAAAAATATAGTCGTTATTGGGCCCCACATAAGAGATAGAAATTCAAATTTAAAGGTTTGATGTGATGTATAACGGTCATATTTTTCATTTTTAGTAGAAAAGAATAGGAAACAAATGGAGGCTATATTTTTTTTCATTTTTGGAGTCAACTAACGGCTTTTGGGTCCAACAAATGGAAATCTTCATTTTGGTATCTAGTGTAGCACAAATAAAAAGTTTGTGTCAAATCTGCTCCTAAATGAAATGTTGGTACCTTAGTTGCAATTTTCCCTATTTATAATTAATGTTATTTCATTTCTTCCTCACCTTGAATTACTTGATCATTAATTCGATGATTTTTTAAGAATAAGAATTGAGAGGAGTTACTTAATCAGTAAAAACTGAAATTTGGGTAGGAGTAATATACATTTGCTTCTTTTGCTGTCATTAATTGAATTATTTAGCGATTAAATGATTTTGATTAAAGCTTATCCCAATTCACACAGATGCATAATGATTTACTTAATTGAGTAGGATTAATTTTAACTCGAGAAGCATAAATCTATTAATTCAGAAGAATTTATTGGGTGTACATTATTGTCAGAATTTGGAGATTGAAATTAAAGGGATAAATACGATAAACTCATAAATTCTAACACTTTTTGTGCACAAAGTGGAACCCTAAATTGCCTATTCATGCTTTTTTTTTCTTTATTTTAACCAAGTGGTTTTCATATGAATGATAATTCAAACTCTTAGGTCTATTTTACTACTTATTTAATTGATATATAAAATATCAACACAACACCTACCCGTTTGCGAAGATCGTCCTTGGAAGATCTAAGAAGGCTCGCCAAAATGGGAATCACACCATGATCAATCAACATGTTGATGTTGTCGGGTGAATATTTTGAAATGCTTTTTAAAGCCCGTGCTGCCTCACACTAGTAAAATGAATAACTTGATGCATTTAGCAGTTGAAACACGTGAAATAGACAAGAAGAAGCAATTAATAGCACATATTTAAACCTGAAGACGCGGATAATCATCTCTATTAAGAAACTCAAGGAGTCGAGAAACAACTCCAGGCATTATTTCCTTATTTTTGTCTGTGGAAACAAATTAATTGAAAGCAAATGGAATCAGATATCTAAGAGAAACTAGCATAAACAGTTATATGATTAATATCAAATTAATTGGCTTCAATAAAGGTGAATTAATTAATTACCTCTAAGAAACGAAATGCGAAACCGTTTTGTAGCCTCGAGTAGCAGGTCGTCATTTAACCCACCTATAATTTCAGCCTCCGCTTCCTTTCTCTGTTTTAATTGGATGAAATTAGTAATGGAGTTTATATAACAGTTTCTATACTCAATTAATATAATTTCTTACTTGCAAGAACTATTTCATTATGCAATAAATCGCTTGCAAGAACTATTTCATTATGCAATAAATCGCACTTTTTCTTTCAAATTTGTTATCCAAGAGAATATTCGTGTCTTCTTTTTGTGCTTATGTAACTAAAGTAAATGTGGTGAAATTATCACACTTATAAATTTAATATTATATTTTCTTTATTAATAGAACATGAAATTAACTGGATAAATACGATAAACTCATAAATTCTAACACTTTTTGTGCACAAAGTGGAACCCTAAATTGCCTATTCTTGCATTTTTTTTTCTTTATTTTAACCAAATGGTTTTCATATGAATGATAATTTAAACTCTTAGGTCTATTTTACTACTTATTTAATTGATATATAAAATATCAACACAATGCCTATTTATTTAATTTTTTACTTCACTTTATTACCGGCTGTTCATCATCCTCTTCCTGCCAATAAGTTTCCAGTATCCCCACGGCCATTTGGCATATTATACTGTCGTCATGAGTCCGGAGGTTCTTAATCTTCTGAAGACCCCCAGCATCATCAATCATCTTAGAAAAGACATTCACATCTTCGGTGTTACCTTGGTTCCTCTCAGCTTCTCCAACCTGCAGAATGTTCCCAAGGCATGCCAAGCACATTCCAGTGATATGCACATCATTGGGATTAACTAGAAGATCGCAAAGTGGCTTTATACAACCCTCATGCACCAAGAACCTGCTACCAAGGTGAAGCATTAATCCTCAACCTAAATGTACAATAAGCTATGAAAATATGACAATAGCTCTGAAGAATTTACTTAATTTGCTGATTAGTTCCCACAGTCGTGACATCATAAATAGCCGAAGCAGCTGCCCCTTGTATCTCAAATACATCATTTTGAAGCAGTTGGAAAAGAGGTGAAACAATTCCAGCATCACTCACAACCTGTGCATTAAGATGACATATCGTCAGCATCCGTCATTTTAAGAAATATAAATGGAAGAGTACTTCAATTACAAATAGAAACAGAAGTACAAATGTCAAATTCACCAAAACACCAAAACAAAAGTACTACGAGACATAAATTGTAAAACACGTCAAGAAAAAAATGTTCCGTCTTGATTTTCAAAACAATAATTGACTTGTGAAAACTAAAATGTTTTTGCTCTGGCATCATTCCTCCTATTTCTCCAATTAAAAAAGCATAAAAATATTGCCTATTTATCTCAAGGCATCTATTATGAACGCATAGATTGAAGAGTGTTACACCCCACTTATTATAGCCGCAACCAAAAAATTATTTACAATAGTATGAACATTTAAAATACATATACTAAATAAGAACAAGCTGGAAGTGTGATTGTAGGTGCGAATAAGGCAGTAATTATAATTGCAGATTAGTTTACGAACAATTTGGCCGGGGGCATCGCCCCTGACCAGCAACAACATTGTTGGAACAGTACTATTCCAACAGCCTGCTCGAACAACACGCTGCTATTCTTGCAGCGATGCTAGAACAGCCGCGCGACTGTTCCAGCAACGCACGCTGCCGCTGGCCGGCGGCAACACCTCTATATTTTTTTTTAACTTTAAATCTTTTAATTTCAGCAAAAATTCTCAATTAAAAAAAATCCGATTTATTTTTTTGAAGAAAACCTTTAATTATATTAAGATCCATACTTTCTAAAATTCGATTTTTTTTTTTGAAATAAAATCCTTAATAATATCATAAATCCATATAATAATTTTCTTAATTCCACAAAATAACGGGAAGATATAATAATCCAAAAATTCAGAATTTTAGAACCTTAGTATCTCAATGATTCAACAATGGAGTGTCTTTGATACCGCTTGATAGAAAAAAGAAAAGGATTATCGATCCAAAACATTATCAAATCCTTTCTCAAATATATCATCCATATTGAAATCAATGAGAATGAAAATAGCAGAAGCATAAACATATCTTAATCCATAGATAATTGATTGTTAGCCTGAATAGATCACGATCTTCTAACTTAATTGTGATCTTCGCTTCAATTAAAATTTTTGTTGAGGAGGATGCAGAAAATCTTGAAGAACCACAACAAATTGGGGACCATGACCCCATATGTTCATAAGATAATGTCCATTCATTATCTTTCATTTGTTTCAAATCGGTCCCTCATCAATCTAAAACAAACTTTCGGTCTCTACACTTTAATTCCATGAAACCTAATACCCATTAGTCAAAATTCATCTTTAGTTGATCACTTTAATCGACTAATATACTTTAAATAATAGCACCACACATTTTAATATGTTATGCATGGCCCTAAATATATTAGAATTTTTCAACAGATATCGGCTAATGATTATATCATGAGTATGAGATGATTTTTTCAGTGTTATGAGAATGTTTTACTTCTTGACTATGATTATATGATGTTACACTGTGAATTATTCAATTTTCGATAAATATGTACAATTGAGAAAGTATAATTAGTTTTTAGATTATCTACTCATCGAGCCATCAACTCATATTTTTCAACGTTTTTCTTAGCAAGTTGACATATTTAGGGTATTGTGTCAATTGACTTGAATTGACTTTTCATTATCTAGCATACCATTGATAGGAGGTCAAAGTTAGCCTTTGTGGTGGACGTGACATCTAGTTGATATCCACTATCGACGCACGTTACATCTCGGGTCCACTAGTATAATTCAAGACGGGTCATGTCATAGAGTAATACTGCTAAAGCAAAAACAATTCCACAATAATTTGCATACCTGAAAATTATCCTTAGTCCGTGTAATGATTTTTGCAATGATGAAACATGTGCCCACCTTGACATCGTTATCATAATCTTGTGTCAGCAAGTTAACCGGGCAAAAAAGATTCCAATTTTCAATGACAACCTGGAAATCATTCAACATAACCAAGTTTGTTAAAAAGATAGCATTGCTTGACATCCTTAATTATGGAGTTAGCCTGGAAATTCTTATTTTGGTTCTTAGAAAGTGGTCAAAGAGTAAAGGTTGATTTCTCATAATGGGATTTAGTAAAAGAAGGGGTCATCAAAGAATTGGATTGTCTCTTTATATTTTCACTACTCGAAGTATTTTCCTAGTCAAAGGGGATCCCTATAGTTTGTCACAGTGGCACACCAAGATACACCCTCATACAACTTGAGAACCACAAATATGTTTCAAATAAATGAATTCAATGTAACTACACCCTAGAGGATAATTGAGAATAATCGCAAAATAATAGGAGCAATTCCAAACTTGAACAGCAGTAGAAATGAATTTAAAAACCAATACATATCTTTTAACTGTCACGAGTCCCCAAAAAATTGTTCTTAAAAACAAAATCATCAAAAAAGAAATCTTATCACATGAGAACAAGTAGAAAAACTTTCGAAATGAGAAAGTTTTTTCCCCTTTTTACTTAGAAGTTAAGGAAAAAGGTGTTTCGGAAAAAAACTCGCTTAAAAGTAAGTTGATCCATTCTTAAACTCACGGACTATTCAGTGAGGCATAAGATGACAAAGGTAACAATACAAGTAACTTGGAAATGCTTATTGCTTAAAAAAATAAAACTAATAATCAATTTCCATCACTTGTTGACTCATGATGTGCATTTGTGTATATTCGAAACCGCACCCTTGGCATTTCCACATCCCACTAATAAGTTTCAGGGAGCAACTTTTGAATTTTGTACTATTTTTGGATTCCTAGAGATGGTATTTGCTTCAAATGTATTATATGCATTGTGCTGAAACTGAACTTACATGATTCATGAATATAACAAAAACAATGAGGACTGAAGCCATTTTTCTAATGATTATTTAGCAATAGAAGCAACAAGAATATTTGCAAAATGAATATATCTGAACCATGAAGGATGAAGCAGGACATTTTTGCCATCATTGACAAGGAAACTCAGTAGACATTTGATTGCCTACCAATGGAACAGTGAACATACCACATAACAAACAAATTCATGTGCTCAAAATGAAGTTTTCTGATTAAAGTTAAGAACAGGAGTCAGATGATACCTGAATCAGGATATCATCTCCATATTGAATAATATTAGCAACGATGCGAAGGGCATAATATAACACTGATCGTGAAGGATATCTGCAAACCAAATAAGTACAACTATGAAGTTCAATAACACAACCGAAGTTAAAAATCAAAAAACAAGGAACAATATCAAGTTGGATTTTTTCCCTTACTTTAAAAGGTCAATCAAACGAGGGACAACACCGGCATCAATCACAGCTTGGATTATATCCTCTCTCTTGGAAATTAGATAATTTATTACGTGGCATGCATCGTAAATGACGTCTTCATCGCCTGTATGAATCAGAAGAACAAGAGGATCGAGGGCAGGTTTCACCTGCTCAATAATATCCATATGGAATCGGTTAAATATAAAAAGGTCCAGCAGTATTTATATGCATCAAAACCATACAGAAAAGCATTTGGAAGACAAACCTGCTCGAGCTCGAACTCGAACTGAGGCCGTGAATCACAAAATATTGACAATGTCTTCACGGCACTTCTCATGATGGATAGTTCTGTTTTATCATTAACTAGTGCCATTAAGGTGATGAACACTCCATGACTATGGATAAGATCACGAGATCGTGGTGAGTCGAGGGCCATATTTCCTAACATCTCAATTGCCTACATAAAATAGTTGGACATACAGTCAAAAACAGCCATAAAATAAAATTAAAAGCTCGTATTGGTCTATATCAATTTGTAAAAAGTTGGAAAAACAGATCTCTAATATAGGGAGCACGGTGTTGTTATGTCATTTACTGTCAAAAATTGTTATTTCTACGCATATGAAAAAAAAAAGGTAAAAGCAGTCATGGAACAATGTCATTTTTGGCACCAGTTTAAAGGCACAGCTTTTCATCTCGGATCAGTAGCTTGACACGATTAATCAATTGATCCTAGTTTTAATCAATTAATATAAATTTGCATTCCTTTGTTTTGCTCCACTTCAGATTCAGAGAGCCTTTTTAAACTGTAGTGAAAATACTCCTAATGCAGGTTAAGTTTATCTTCGAGCTTATGTCAACATACCGAATAATGCTGTGTGTTAAGTGGTGTTTATGGTTACGTGACAACATATGTGCCATTATAATAGGTCCAATTAAATATGATGATTGTTGGTAAATCCCGAGTGGGGAGGTATTTGGAGTAAAAAAGGAAGGTTTTAAGCTAATTTGGAGCTGTTGAAGGCTAATCGAACTACACGATATCGATAAGGAGTAATCGGTAGAAAGTTGCAAGTTTCAAAAGCGAAATTCATTTTATTGAAAGTTTGAGGTTAATTTTCACATTTTTGAAATTTGAGGTCTAATTTTCGAAAGATTATTGAGGTTCGAGGATAAATGTGGAAGCTTTTGGAAGTTGTAGGATTAAATATTGAAGAATTGGAGAAAAATGATCAAGTCGAAAGAACATGTTGAAATAGGGACCAAACCTCAACAATATAGAAGTTGAAGGAGTAGCACAAATTAGAAAAGGTTGGTGACGAAGGTGATGAGTTGGTCTTTAAAGAAGGCCTCGAGGAGAGATTGGAGCTTGGTTTGTTGGTGGGTCGAAGTTGGAGTCAGATTCAGATAATTGGGTTTGGATTTGTTCTTGATTTTTTTGTCAATTTTAGGGTGGGAGTGGGGGATTTGTTGGCGAGCTTTGGTTTCTTCACTATGGGAAAATGAAGTTGTGGCTGTATCGATTGGCAGCTGGGTAGGGGTATTTTGGATTTGGGGACCTGAGGTGAGGGGGTTGGGGAAGAAAGAGATGGGGGTGGGGATTTATTATTATTATTATTATTATTAATAGGAAAAAATAGTTATGTCCAAAATGTTATTACTTTGCCCAAAAATTGTTTTTCACTACATTACATTAATTTTTTTCTCTTCATTTCAACCACACATTCATCAAATAAAATAATATTACACGTAAATCAAAATCTTCTCATTACTTTTCTACCACACATTCTCCCATCAATCATTATTCCAAAAATTTTCAACAACCCAGAATGGGGGCCAAACAGAGGCCTTATTTGGTTGAAATTATTATTTTTTTCTCCTCATTTCTGGAGTCAACTAACGGTTTTTGGGTCAAACAAATGGAAATCTTCATTTTGGTATCTAGTGGTAGTGTAGCACAAATAAAAGGTTTGCGTCAAATCTGCTCCTAAATGAGATGTTGGTACCTTGGTTGCAATTTTCCCTCTTTATAATTAATGTTATTTCATTTCTTCCTCACCTTGAATTACTTGGATCATTAATTCGATGATTTTTTAAGAATAAGAATTGAGAGAAGAGTTACTTAATCAGTAAAAACTGAAATTTGGGTAGGAGTAATATACATTTGCTACTTTGCTGTCCTTAATTGAATTATTTAGTGATTAAATGATTTTGATTAAAGCTCATCCCAATTCACATAGATGCATAATGAATTGACTTAATTGAGTAGGATTGATTTTAACTCGAGAAGCATAAATCTATTAATTCAGAAGAATTAATTTATTGGGTGCACATTATTGTCGGAATTAGGAGATTGAAATTAAGGGGATAAATACGATAAACTCATAAATTCTAACACTTTTTGTGCACCAAATGAAGCCCTAAATTGCTTATTCGTGCATTTTTTTTCTTTATTTTAACTAGGTGGTTTTCATATGAATGATAATTCAAACTCTTAGGTCTATTTTACTACTTATTTAATTGATATATAAAATATCAACACAACACCTACCTGTTTGCGAAGATCATCCTTGGGAGATCTAAGAAGGCTCGCCAGAATGGGAATCACACCAAGATCAATCAACATGTTGATGTTATCAGGTGAATATTTTGAAATTCCTTTTAAAACCCGTGCTGCCTCACACTAGTAAAATGAATAACTTGATGCATTTAGCAGTTGAAACCCATGAAATAAACAAGAAGAAGCAATTAATAGCACATATTTAAACCTGAAGATGAGGGTAATCATCTCTATCAAGAAACTCAAGGAGTCGAGAAACAACTCCAGGCATTACTTCCTTAATTGGTTCTGTGGAAACAAATTAATTGAAAGCAAATGGAATCAGATATCTAAGTTATAAGATTAATATCAAATTAATTGACTTCAATAAATGTGAATTAATTGATTACCTGCCCGTAATAAAGTGCTAAACCGTATTGTAGCCTTGAGTAGCAGTTCGTCATTTGACCCACCTATAATTTCAGCCTCCGCTTCCATTCTCTGTTTCAATTGGATGAAATTAGTAATGGAGTTTATATAACAGTTGCTGTAGCTAAAGTAAATGTGGTGAAATTATCACACTTATAAATTTAATATTATGTTTTCTTTATTAATAGAACATGAAATCTAGAGTGGTTTAAAGAATAAAGAGAGAAAAAAAAATGGTAATGCTTTCTAAAATTTCATTACAAAGACCCATAAATTTTCTTGAGATGGAGAATTGATTAGATGGATTTTACCTCTTGATGGATTTCTCGGTGCAGGTAATTGACACGAACTTGAAGGCTATCATTTCCAAAGTCCTCTTGTTCTTCTTCTATTTGCTTTGCCGAAGTCACAACCGAAGGGCTAGCGTCGTCCAAGTCTATGATTTTAAGCGTTGGTATATATCCAATACTACTTGGGATCTCCTCCAGATTGAAACAAAAGCTAATAATTAGGTGCTCAAGGCCTGGGAAGTGAGTCTCATCAGCTCTCCAAAGCTTTAGATGTAATTGCTCAAGTCGAAGAAATTTTAGTTTGCGAAATTCTCCTTCTCTTGGCTCCCATTTTGGCCCATCAAAGGCGTCACGCATCAGTTTGAGCACTTCAAGATTTGGCATTGAACCAACAATAGTCATATGTTTCCAAGGAATTTTGCAAAAGATTAAAGTTAACTTTTTTATATTTGGTGGGAAAGTGAAATTCATCGGGACACTCACATCAAGGCATATTATTTTCAGCTTCTCAAGTTCGGGAAGATTAACAAGATTACCTAGAGAAAAGCTTGTCATTCCAAGTCCCATAATTCCTAACTTTTTTAAATTTGGAATTCTTTCGAAAACCTCCTTGGTACAGCTGCAATTATCCAATCTCGACAATGTTACAAGGTTACCTAGAACTAAATTCTCCCCATCGATTGGTGATCTAGCAGGGCATGGCAAATAACACTTCCCGAATAGGAGATGCCTTAATTGTGGCATCCTCCATATTTCCTCTGGTAAATGTACATCGCCACAATCTACAATTAAGGTTTGTAGATACCAAAGAAAATCTGGTAATATTTTAGGTATGGAAATTTTCCCATCATATGAAAAAGCGATGTACCTTGAGTGCACTAATTTAATTTCTCCAATTGGGAAACCATCTACTTTTCCTTTAGCAAGATCCAACACCCTGAGCAGTGGAAAAAGTTTTCCGTAGCCTGATTCACAAATGTCGTCAAAACCGGAACATAAAACAGAACGGACTGGTGGCAAGGATCCTATGGACAGATTGACATTTGAATTGTCACTGTTTGATAATTCCCGGCGAAAAATATCTGGACTAATACAAAGGCGACGTGAATACTCTATGCCTTCAGCAAAAATGTTGACATCTTTATCTGTGACATGAAAAAACTTCTCCTGCTGGGCTTTTCTTATGCATAGGTCCCTTAACAGATCATGGATGCGACAAGTTTTTATCTTTCCACTAGAACTCTTCTCGCTATTCAAAATAAGATTTCTGGAAATTAGATCTGCCAAATATTCCTCTGCTATTTCTTCCAAGGTTTTATGTCTGACTGGTTTTAGAAATCGCTCTGCAACCCATAACTTGGTGAGTTTGGAGATACGGATTTTATCATCTTCTGGAAAAACTCCCATGTAGAGAAAGCATGCTTTGAGATAATGAGGCAAGTAATCGTAACTTAAAGATAGTATTTCCGAGCAGTTTGCATCTGGTGCATTTAGAACTGACTTGAAATTTTTTGCAACATACTCCCAGTGATCTTTCGTCCTGTTGGCTTTGGAAAGGTGGCCGCCAACCACGGAAAGGGAAAGTGGAAGTCCTTTGCAATTCTCTGCAATCTCCTTTCCAGCTTCCTCCAGTTCAAGAGGGCAAGAATCTTCTCCAAACACCTTCTGCCGAAGTAGAATCCAACTGTCAGTCTCATTTAGAAATTGCATATGATGGGGAGAGCTACAGGAGTCTGCCACACTCAACAGCCGTGTTGTAAACATGATCCGGCTTCCAATCCCATCGTCTGGAAATATCCTTCTCAAAGAATCCCAAGCCTCTGTAGTCCAAACATCGTCCATCACAACAAGATACCTCCTACGTTTTAAACTTTTATATAGTTTATCTTTTAGTTTTTCAGTATCATTCTCTTGACGCATTTCAGCACTGAGTTGTTTCATGGAATCCAGAAGGTTCAGCAAGACTTCTCGCTCACTATATACTTGAGAAACTGATGCCCAGGCTCGAATGGGAAAATGATGTTGAATAAGTGGATCATTGTAAACATTTAAAGCAAGCGTGGTCTTGCCAATGCCTCCCATGCCTGCAACTGGGATTATTTGAAGAGTATTTGGATATCCAGTAAGTCGATCCATTATTTCCGTCAGATCTTTACCAAACCCGACCATAGCGTTCTTGCCTCTTGAAGCAAGTCTTGATGGACCGGTTGGCAAAGAAGTCCTCTCGGTCTGATGCGGATCTGTTGAGCCCCACAATTTCTTTAGCTTAGCGGCCTTCGTCTTAATGGAATTAATTTCATCTGCAACCATCTCAAAGTTTACACAAAAACTTTGGTCTCTCATTTGTCTTTCTTGAAAACCTTCCTGACCAAAATTCTTCGATATATGTGATTCCATAATATCTTCAGCTTTGTACGCTGCATCTCGAATTTCCGTTTCCAAATTTCCGTTTCCAAACATTGTACTTCCTTGCTCCTCCTCTGCAAAGAATCATCCAGAAAATCTAGTAAGAAATGCAACTTTTCCTGGAGAGATTTAATTTGTTGGTCCTGAAGAGGAGTTTGATGTTGTTGTAGATGAGGATTTGATATCTGCTCCAGAATTTGACAGAGAGATAATACAGCAGCATAAGCCATCTTTGAATTCTTCACAGAATCTGATCGAGAGATAATAACATTAAATTGCAGCCCACCTTAACAAGTGGTGGTTCTGGGAGGTAGAGGAACTGAGTGGAGGGAAGGGATG
>CM032643.1:23504586-23525390 GCA_019097785.1 Fraxinus excelsior | reverse complement strand
CAAGGCCACCAGGACTGATGATTCTAAAGTTGTTGCAGATTTTATCAAGTCTAATATATTCTCCAGGTTTGGGATTCCGAGAGCTCTCATCAGCGATCGTGGAACTCATTTTTGTAATCGAATCGTGGAAGCTCTGTTGAGAAAATACCATGTCACCCACAAGGTGTCAACTACATATCATCCACAAACTAATGGTCAGGCAGAGGTGTCAAATCGGGAAATCAAATCCATCATTGAGAAAACGGTATGCCCGAAGAGAAAAGATTGAAGCTTGCACTTGGATGAGGCTTTATAGGCATACAGAACTGCATACAAGACACCAATCGGTATGTCACCTTACCGGTTAGTGTTTGGGAAACCATGTCACCTTCCAGTGGAGTTAGAACACAAAGCTTACTGGGCCGTCAAGAGTTTCAACATGAAGATGGATGAGGGTGGAGAACACAGAAAGTTGCAACTTCAAGAGCTAGAGGAAATTCACAATGATGCCTATGAGAGTACAAGACTTTACAAGGAGAAGACGAATGCTTTCCATGACAAGATGATCTCTAGGAAGGAATTTGAAGTTGGTCAAAAAGTCCTCCTATACCAATCACGGCTTCGTCTGTTTCCAGGTAAATTGCGTTCCCGTTGGATTGGACCTTTTGTTATTACTAATGTCTTTTCTCATGGTGCTGTAGAAGTTCAAAGTTTGGAAACCTCAAAGGTATTCAAGGTAAATGGTCATATCTGAAACCTTTCTATGAAGGTCTTCAGGTGGAGAACGTGACACAATTAGATCTCAAAGACCCTTTCTATGTCGGTTGAAGGAAAGAGCAATGAGTCGAGCCTAAGACGATAAACAAAGGCGCTGCTTGGGAGGCAACCCAAGGGGAGTTCGTTCCTTTATCTTTTTATTTTTGTCTTT
Organism: Fraxinus excelsior; assembly: GCA_019097785.1. Taxonomy (NCBI): domain Eukaryota; kingdom Viridiplantae; phylum Streptophyta; class Magnoliopsida; order Lamiales; family Oleaceae; genus Fraxinus; species Fraxinus excelsior. The sequence goes on along the minus strand of CM032643.1, from coordinate 23,524,483 downwards.
ATTTTTCGCATTCCATTTTTTATTTTAGTTATATTTGTCATTTTCTTTGCATTGACCTTACATTGGGGACAATGTAAGTTTTAAGTATGGGGGAGGGATTTAAATTTAAGTTGCATTTATATTGAGTGAGTTAATTTTTTTTTTTAAAAAGAAAACACAAATGTGCATGATTTTTCAAGAAGAGAACTTGAGGTTAAAAGATTTTTGGTTGTATATGCTATTTGCTGGAATTAATTAGGCTTTTGAAGAACTCATAACATGATTGAATGAATAATCCTCCAACTTAGAGTTGATTAGTGGAGTTATTTTCTTTGAGGATGGTAGTAACTAAATTCTGTAGACAAAAGCCAGTGAGATTTTTGAGCCTTTAGACTGATACATCCATAACAGTCTCATTATTTCTTTTCATGTGTGATATTCTTCCATAGTTTTGTTTCTCTAGAACTTGCATTGATTTTCTTCAAGATCACATTGATACATGAATGCACGAACATGATTAAGGCCATCTTTGTTACATAAATGAGCTTCATTAGCCAAATAGCCGACCCTATAATTGAATTTTCCATTGTTGAGCCCATTTGAGCCTTATTGCCTTTTCTGTGTATAAATTCACATTACAAGATTTAAACCGAAAAACAATATCTTTACCCAAGCCTTAGAGCTAGTGGAGTATCGTTGAATGTCATGAAAAGTGTGGGTATGCAAGAAAATAAGTGTGGGGGTATCAAGATTTATAGTAATGCTATTATTGGTGAATTGGAACAAATTTTCTATGTCAATTCAGGGAGTTCCAATATTGGTGTATAATTTGAAGTTTACATTGTGCAAGAAAAACGCAAAAATGAGAAGGAAAAAAATGAATGATGGAAGAGAAATAGAAAAAAAAAATAAGTGATGAATGAAAGTGATTTTAATGTGAAAAAGATCTATATTCATAATTCTTCCTACATCTCAAAAAAGAGTTCGATTTGTGTGGGATATATGCAAAAAATGATGAAGTTATCATGTGGAGTGGTTGGTTTACATGTTTTATGTATATGTTTGAGCTAAGTCTTTTTATCTTTACTCCACTAGTTTCGATGGCTCTTGAGTCACATACCCAAATATTTCCCACCTTGACCATAAACCACATTACAACCTTTGAAAAGTCCTTATAATTCTTGTAAAGCATGTGATCTAAGTGGTGGCGAGTGAGAAGATATGCAAGCATATGGTAGAACATCTTCATTGGAATGAATTTGAGCGAAACACTTACCATTTTAAACACATGAGAGTTGAGTGCTTATATCCGTAAGGGTCTACATGTTTAGTTTACTCCATCTTCATATGAACATCGTCGCTAATTGATAATGAGTTGTGTGGGATGTTTATTCATGATATTTTATGTGTTTTGAAAATGCTTGATGATTCTATGTTCTTGGCATTACGACCTGGTGTTTTGGAAAATTAAATTTGAGTTTTACCCGAGGACGAGCAAAAGCTAAGTGTGGGGGAATTTGATAGGAATGTAAAATGCATATTTTTCCCTCCTTATTTTATGCGTTCGTATGTTTATTTTGTACCTAAGTGTACTTAGTATTCTCATATTTTGGTTTAGGTGGCAATTTTATGGATATTGCATAATTTGGAAGAAATAGATGAAAAGAGATCAAAATGGAAGAAAGTGAAAGTTCGGGGACTACGGTACAAATATTTAAAAGTTGTATCGGACCTCATGATGAAAACTTGAGAGTGTTAGAGGCCAATTGGATGAAGAAAGGATTCAAAGGGATGAAATATGGTCAAAGACATTTTCACATATCATCTTTCAAGCTGAAAAGCTTTGCATCGGTTTTCAACCTCATATTGAGACCAATTTTGGACATGGTAAACGATCGAATTTGAAGATGATCTCTGAACAAAAGTTGTAGTCCTTTGAGTTATCTTTCTAACTCATCTTGAATCGTCTCAATCGGACATCGGACGAGGAAGTTATGATAAAAATACTGAAGTAGACGCAAAGTGGACAGATTTCTAGCGCTCAAGCGCTACGAACTCAGCGCTCAAGCGCTTCACTAGCCGAGAAAACACAATTTCAACAGATTTTCAGCGCTCAAGCGCTGTCCTATAGCGCTCAAGCGCCGCGCGCCGCCACAGATTTTAGGTTTTTATTGTTTGGGCCTCGGAAACTCGAGAAAAAGACTCCAAATTGGCCAAGAACATGTAGGGAAGTATAAAGAGACCTAAGGAGGCAAAAACAGAAGGGCTCTAACCTATTTTCTCTCTATTTTTCTTAGATCTATCATGTGTAACTAACTCTTGGTGCTTGATTGAAGGATACCGAAGCCTTGGAAAACATTATAACTGTGAGATCCACCTATTTTAATTGTTTAATTTATATTTTCAGTATTGAATATTCTTCTATGCATAATTTTATGATTGCCATGTTTGAGATCTATTAGTTTTTCATATATTGCAATCTATAGCTAAGTTAAATCTCAAATCCGTAATTGTTTGAATCATTTAACTTGTGAAGCACTAGGGATTTGATAATTTTCTGCGATAGAGGTTATTGAATCTTAAGAAGAATGTTTAAATAGATTTAATGCAACCGCTAGTGTTTGTATTATCTAGTTCATTGATTTCTCTATTATTTAAAGCTGTTATTAAATTGAATCTTTAGCGCTGGTCTGAGATTATTTGATAATTAGGGTTAATTAGAACGCTGGTTTCTGATTAACTAAAATTAAGGATAAATAGGAATCTATTCCAACGATGAATATTGTGAATGTGAATTGATTATTCTTTGTGGATTGATGAATGGTTATAAATCTCCAATGGTGGAAGTTGACTTTGATCAAGACTCGTTTCATTGATTTAATACAACTCGTTAATTTACATTGTTATCTGTTATAAGATTGATTTCGTTATAAACAAAACCCCCCAATCGTTATACGAAGCATAAATTGTTGAATTGCACACTCTTCGTGGGATCGACCCTTACTTCCACTACTACATTTGTTTTCGAGATTTAAGGGCTATTTTTGGGTGCCTACGACAGCACACCATGTGTCAACCGCAATGTCAAAATATAGATAAAACTTCCATCCCTAAGCATTCATGCGATTACAGACGTAAATGAACCGAAACGAACACTAAATGAGTAAAAACGTCAGACATATGTTTAAAACGACCATATGTCATTTTGGTTTGAACTAACAGTGATGTTATAATTACCAAAAACCTTATCATAATTTATCAAAAATCATCACAATTTCAAGATTAGATTCAACAATTAATATTCATTCATCCATAACAAACGTGAATGAATAGAATTGAATACTAAATGAGTAAAAACGTCAACCATACATCTAAAACGATCAGATGCCGTTTTAGGTTGCAGGTCTCAATTTCATTCAAAAACTAGTCGATCATAGTTTGAAACATTTTAGAAGACTTGTACGTGTTGAATTGACTAATTTGTTGAGGATCTTATATTACAATTGGAATATAATGAAATTTGTATTATTTACCTTTATTCGAAGTGAAGTAGAGTTTAAGTTACTTACAGAACAATAGTGTTGATCACTATAGGATGAACTTTGTATCTAACTTGCCGTTCATATATGATAAAAACTTGAATTTGTTAATTTTTATATAAATATAAGTGAATATAAAGTGAAATGAATACAAAACTAGTTGAAATGACAACTAGCCATTTAAAATGTCAGCATGTCATTTTGGGTCACAAAGTCTCAATTTCACTTTAAAACTATTCAATCATATTTTTGAACATCTTAAAAGACTTATATAAATTAAACAAACTATATTTTTGAATATCTTATCTATAATTGAAACATAATGGAATTTAGGATATTTACATTCATTCATAGTGAAGAATAGTCTAGTCTACTCATGGAACAATGTTGTTGGTCACTATCGGGTGATTTTTTATGTGAGTACGAGAGTATATAAAGTGAAACAAACATAAAATTAGTTAAAACGTCATCAAATCGTTTATAATGATGACATGTCATTTTGGTTACGAACTCTACACCATGTTTTTCATTAATTTTCATGTGGATACGAGGGAATATAAAGTAAAATAAATACAAAATTTGTTAAAACGGCAATTAGTCGTTTAAAAAGGCAGCATGCCATTTTGTCATTGGTTTTAATTTTTAAATGGGGTATGAAAAACGAGAATGAAAGTGGGAATTTTTGAGGGATTTATGTTTGTGGATATGGTAAATATTAAACTTCAAAGTGGTCATTTTAGTCATTTCAATTTAAGGGTATTTAAGACTTTTAATATATGATTTAATAGACCAAAGGCTCTTGGAACAAAAACTATTGAGATGGACTATTTTACCAAACATTATTGTTAACTAGCCCTTTTAAGCAAATCCCAAAAAAATAAAAAAACGATCCAATTCATCTAAGAAAAAGCACAAGTACAAATCAAGAGGAAAAAATACCAGATTTAAACGTTTTTCTAGCGAATTGGTGATAAAAGAGGAAAACCCCAACTCTTTCTGAATAAATTCAACAAATGGTGAATTTTTTGTTGAATTTTTCGGCAGTTTATGCTGCGAGCCTTCCAATTATTATTTTTCTTGATTTTTACTTCACTGGAAGTACTCGAGTTCAAATGTAAAGCGACAGCCAAAGAGAACCCATTGGAATGTTATGATTATCGAATGAGAAACGACGTAGTAACCGTAGCAACATCGGTTACGGCCTACGCGCTGGTCCAGGTTTTTTTTTTTTCGTCTGCAATTATTACATCGTTGTTGTTCAATTGGAAGAGAAAATTTCACTTTTAGTCCCCCAATCTTTAGCACCCATACGTTTTTAGTCCCAAACCTATAAAATTGTTATCCTCACTATCTAGTACATGATGAGTCGTTGGGGGCCTAAACTACGGATGACAACAGGCTTGAGAGACTCGAGAGTAAATTTTTTTAAAAAAAAGTGTGGTTGAAAATAAGAGAAAAAAATATATTTTAGAAGAATGTGTATCAAACATAATGTAATTTTAACTTTTGATCCCTTTCGCGTCTCTCACAACGTTCCTCGCATAGTCATGGTGCTTCTTGAGTGCAAGTATTGGCTACGTTTGCAAGTTTTCATATTGCTATTATATTTTATAGTATAATTAATTTTATAGCATGTTTGATCCCATTAATTTCAAAATACGTTTTTCTCTTTTTCTTTTCAACCATATATTTTCAATAAAATAATATTACAAGTAAATTCAATTTTTTTTTCTTATTTTGTGACCGCACATTTTCCATCAAATCATTTTTCCAAAATGTATTTTGGCAAAAGAATGAGGCTCAAACATGTCATTAAACATTCCTAACTCTAATGGAATATAATGTTGTTGTTTCAATTGTAAAAAGAAATTTATATATATAAGACAATAATTTAAATAATTATTTTATTCAATTTCAATAGTGATGAAACAATTATTATGATAAACAAATAAAGTAAACAACAAACTATGGAATCAAGTCGATTCATTTTAAAATTCATAAAAAAGAACACAGTTTATCTTATTCTTTTATTGTATATTCTTAATTTAAACTAACAAAAAATTAATTTGATGTTAATTAGTAATTTACTTTCTTTTATTTAAATACTAGTTTTAGCGCCCGTGCAATGCACGGGTGATTATATTTTTTGAGGTAATGTTAGCGTCTAATTTTTAAGGGATAAAATTATTTTGAAAGCTAGGTAAGTTTTCACATAATTCTTGTACAAATTGATATAAGAAGTAGTCAAATGTCACAAGGATAATGCCAGTTACATAAGGTGTGATTAATTGTAAACTTTTTCCACAGCAAAAAGAAAATGCGATGTAATGCATTGGCCGCATTATTCCATTATGTTTTCAACAAAGAATTTCATCAGAGTTACTAACCAAAAGACTAAATTTAATGTGTACATCATCTATTGTGTGCAATAAGTTTAAAGTTGCTCGGGATACAAAGTGAGGGAAATTACAAATTTTACCCCACAGGATCAATCCAACAAAATGAAGCTACCTACATCATCACATAAGAGCATACAAGAGAGTAACCAGAAACGGATGTGAACAAACTTGATTCCATTAGCATTGTATACATAAACAGCCAAAATTTCTTGAATAATTTTAGCACATGTACATGAAGAGACATGCTAAAGACAATAATTAAATTTGTTGACTCTCTAACCAGTTGAGCTTAAGATTTAAGAAGATGTGATTCAACCTCAAAATACACATAAAGGTCTTGCACATTGAAATGATTCGTGTAAGTAATATAATGGAAATCATTTTTGTAACAGTTTAAAGTCATTAACTAATATTCTGTTCTGGGAGAAAACCTGAACTTGCTAACTCAAAGGAAAAACAATCATGCAGTAATTCAAGAAAGAAACAAGGGAAGTTTACTTAGAGAAGAGGTTATAAAGAACTTTCCAACAAATATTAGTGAAGAAAAAAACGTACTTTCCCAAAATTTACCAGTAAAGTGGCACAAACCCAAGAATCCTATGCATGAAATTGAAGAAACTAAACAATAAAAATAGGGGAAAATAAAATTACCTTAACTAGTCTTCAACTTTCAAAAGCCTTCCAGAATGTTGATTTTATGTGTAAATTTTTAGATCAATTTTAAGTTCTATGACTTTTATGGGCTGTTCTGTAGTTCCAAATCATAACTTACAAGTATTCTTATCATGTTAACTTTTCATAACAAGTACAAAAACAAGGTTCTTGATGAATATTTGCCTTATATTGTGGAAAACACAAAATCCATCAAAGGAGAAATGAAAACATTGAAATTGTTTACTTAGAAGAGTGAGAGACGTGCTCCTAGAAAAAAATCCATGGCAGTCTGTGAATCTTAATCATCCAGCCACTTTTGAAACTTTAGCAATGGATACAGAAATCAAGAATATGATTATTGATGATCTTGAAAGATTTGTGAGTAGGACGCAGTTTCATAGGAAGGTTGACAAGGCATGGCAGAGGGGGTACTTGTGGTTTGGGCCAACAGGGACTGGGAAATCAAGTTTGATTGCGGCCATGGCTAATTAACTGAATTTTGATGTTTACGATTTGGAACTCACTGATCTTAGGAGTAATTTTGATCTGAGGGGACTCATTATTTCAACCGCTAATCGGTCCATACTTTCCTAGCAAACATCAAATACTGAAATTTTTAGAACAATTCATTGAGACGATAAATCAAACACTTTCCTAGCAAACATCAAGTAACATAAAGTAACAACAACGGGCAACAGAATCCACTTGCCAAGGCAATGGTAGGCAGCCCAATTTCAAAATCGAAAACAAAGAAAGGGGGTAAGGCAACCCAATTTAAAAAAAAAATAGTAACCAAGAAACCGTAATTAAAAATTAAAATCAATTCACAGATTTTTGTGAACATACGTGAGTTGGACTGAACCAGTATGAACAATTTTAAGAAAATGAACCAAAGATCCACTATCATCGAACCTATGATAACAAGTTTCAACAAAATAAAAACGAATCCATAAAAGAAAAGTGAAATTCAAAACGAAGTTACAATCAAACATCGAAAAATTGAACAATAAATACGAAGAATATAAAGAAAGTTCGAAACCTTTACCAATCGATCGGTCAAATTTTTCAATAATATGACCTTCTCCATGTCAAGTGCCTTCATGTCTGTGAAGAGAGAAAGACGAAGGAAATGACGGTAGAAGGCTCTTGAACGATGCTTTTGTGGTTTTTTTTTTTTCTTTTTGATATAGATCCATGAAAGACCCGTGCGCGCACGGGGAGTTTGAGCCCGTGCGCGCACGGGGACACGGGGAATTTGATGTTCCCGTGCGCGAACGGGAGTTTGATCTTTTTTTTTTTTTGAAGTTTTTTTTTTAGCAATTAATAATCAGTTTTTATATATTGATGTAGGAAAATTGATGTTAAAGTTTGAAGAAACATTAGATTGAAAATTGATAAAACGAGCTATTTCGAAGAAATGGGTATAACTTTTTGCACCCGTGTTAGAATTTTTAAATATAATATGTTTTTGAAAACGTCACACAGGGCTCTATAGTGTCTCAAAGACAATCTACCGGACAATTAAAGTTTTTTTTTGTTTTTGCGTTTCAATTGTTTTAATTAAGTGGATATCCATTTTGATTTTTTTACTTCAAAAATTAGGGCTTTTATGAATTTTTATTATAATATGTTTTTTGAAACGTCACACAGCACTCTAGAGTGTCTCAAAGACAGTCTACCGGACAATTGAAATTTTTTTTTTGTTTTTGCGTTTCAATTGTTTTAATTAAGTGGATATCCATTTTGATCTTTTTACTTCAAAAATTCAGGTTTTTATAGTGCTCGGAGGATTGTCTCTTTTAATAGAATAGAGATAATTTTTATGTCTATATTGCCCTTTTTCCTGTCCAGATACAATTTAATAATTATACTTTATCAAACCGACTAAATGTGAACAGTAAATGAAGGATAAATTGGGAACATGAAATACGTAATAGTGCACGGAGGATTGGTAGAGAGAATTAATATAATATATTAACCGCAATTATTTTTAAAAGGGATAGAAGCCGCCTCCCCTGTTTTGTTTCTTATGAAAAATGAGGAATAAAATTGGAAAGAGAAATACGTCCTAAATGAATAGTGCTCGGAGGATTGCATCTTTTAATAGAAGAGGGATTTTGGAAACGTCACACAGCGCTCTAGAGTGTCTTAAAGACAGTCTACCGGACAATTGAAGTTTTTTTATTTTATTTTTGCGTTTCAATTGTTTTAATTAAGTGGATATCTATTTTGATCTTTTTACTTCAAAAATTCGGGTTTTTATAGTGCTCAGAGGATTGTCTCTTTTAATAAAAGAGAGATAATTTTTATGTCTCTATTGCCCTTTTTCCTGTCCAAATACAATTTAATAATTATACTTTATCAAACTGACTAAATGTGAACAATAAATGAAGGATAAAATGGGAACATGAAATACGTAATAGTGCTCTGAGGATTGGCAGGGAGAATTAATAAAATATATTAGCCACAATTATTTTTAAAAGGGACAGAAGCCGCCTCCGCTGTTTTGTTTCTTATGAAAAAATGAGGGATAAAATTGGAAAGAGAAATACGTCCTAAATGAATAGTGCTCGGAGGATTGCCTCTTTTAATAGAAGAGAGATTAATACCTTTTGAAAATTACACTCGTTTATTTTCATGAATATTCAACAATTACATGTAAATTCAGATAACTAAATAGTTCATAGTTAATTTTTTATGGAGTTATTATATAGATTAAACGAGTAATAATTCTGTTTGTATAATTTTGGGTTACAACAATGAATGACAATCTCTCACAAGGAGGTGGGGCCGTGATTATCTTCCACAAGAGGGGTGGGGCCCGCGACACCCCCTTGTAGGAGGTTGTCATTCATTATTGTAACTCGAGTGTTGTACTTGTAGCATCTTTCTTAAACGAGAGCTTAAGGGTTAAATTGAATATGTATTTTAAAATTGAGGATGAAACTGAATATTTGCACAAAATTGGTGGAAAAACTTCATCTAATTTTAACCTATTTATATCCTTACATTTTATCTCTCTATCCACCCCCCCCCCCACCCCACCCCACACACACACACACACGCGCGCGCACACACGAACTGAGACGTTATTATAACTCCTAAGGCCGTATATTAAAGCATAATTTTGGACAATAATTCTTTAATAATAGTGTCCGTTCATTATATTAGACACTGAACCGTAATAAAATGGATACATAATTATTATGGAAAAATTGATAACTTGTATAATTAACATTACATTTTGAGAAATGAGAAACATTATATATATATATATATATATATATATATCTTCTATATATAAAAAGTGCCTATTAAACGGAATATGGGTTTAACGGAAAAACTAACGGAATTTTTTTAATTTAAAAATATTTTAACTCCATAATTGAGTTTCAAAATTTACAATTCTAAAGCCCATGTAAAAGTATTGGATGTCATGCTCATTTTATAGATACACTTCTCTCCAAAGGTTTCATAAACTTCCAATATGAGATTGTGCATTTTATATATACTCTTAACTCCAATAGTTTTATAAATTTCCAATGTGGGATAGTGACAAAAAAAATGTTAAAATGCTCATCAAAATCATTTTCAAATGTATGTCTAATTGACTAATTTGATTTTGAATTATAACTAATTAAATTGTAATATTCACTTTCATTCTTTCATTTATTTAATTTTCAATTTTAATTTAAATTGCACTTGATTATTAATATATTAATATTAGATATTATTTTCTATAAGTTTAAAATATTTTAATTTAACAAAGTAAACTATTTTAATATATTTATTTTTAATTTTTAGTGTTGGGACTAATTGTAGGATATATAATGAATCTAATTAATAAATATAGATTTACTTTGAATTATTTTTATGTATTTATTGCATTCGGTTCGACCCCAGTTGAATTCCCACGAACTTCACGTCGGAATCATTCTCGATTGTGAATCAAAATCCTTCATCTCCATTTTTAGATATCGAAATTATCAAATCCGCAAACTTTTCGTATAAATCCTATGATTAATGCTCATGTTTAGTTCCTTAATTAATGAAAAAAATTAAAATTCTTCCAACACTATTTAGCAATATTATAGTATTATATTAAATGTTTAGTAAGTATTATTTTTAAATATTAGATGATTTTATGATATAGTAAAAAATCTATTTTTTTTATAATATAGAAAAAAACTATTTTTTAAAATAAAAATATATTTAATGTCTTAAAAATAATTAAAAATACGAAACGTATTATGACGCTTATTTTTCGTATTGACACGCCTAAACTTGTGATTCTTGATTCTCAACATCAACGCTTCGCAACGCATTACGCCTTTTAGAACATTATTAATAAATGAATGAAAAATGCAAAAACCTTTGTACTACTACATTTTAGTCAATAGGAAAAAATGAAACTAAAAAAACAAAATGAATGTGGAAATTATCAATTTAAAAATGCTAATAGTTTATTTGGTAAGGTACATTGAAGTCAATGAAGAAAAAATATTTATTTATTTAGTTTTGTATTATAATGTTATCTATTATTTTATTATGTACAAAAAGTTCATGATTAAATACAAAATTTAATATAATATAATAGTACGAAACACAAACTTATACATTTTAATTTAGAATTTAACACTATTCAAATTAAAATTAATATATCACAGCGTGTAATTATTTATCAATTACATAAACATTACATCATTAATTATTTAATGAACCAAAACATTATATATAAACTAAGCAAACGTGCATTGCACGTTGCTTAAACCTAGTATATATATATATATATATATATATATATATATATATATATATCTTCTATATATAAAAAGTGTGTATTTAACGGAATTTGTTGGTTTAACGGAAAAACTAACGTAATTTTTTTAATTTAAAAATCATTTAACTCCATAATTGGGCTTCAAAATTTATAATTCTAAAGCCCATGTAGAAGTATTGAATGTCATGCTCATTTTATAGATATATTTCTCTCCAAAGGTTTCATAAACTTTCAATGTGGGATTGTGCATTTTATATATGCTCTTAACTCCAATAGTTTTATAAATTTTCAATGTGGGATAGTGACAAAAAAAAAATGTTAAAATACTCATCAAAATCATTTTAAAATGTATGTCTAATTGACTAATTTGATTTTGAATTACAACTAATTAAATTGTAATATTCACTTTCATTCTTTCATTTATTTAATTTAAATTACACTTGATTATTAATATATTAATATTAGATATTATTTTCTATAAGTTTAAAATATTTTAATTTAGCAAAGTAAACTATTTTAACATATTTATTTTTAATCTTTAGTGTTGGGACTAATTGTAGGATATATAATAAATCTAATTAGTAAAGATAGATTTACTTTAAATTATTTTTATGTATTTATTGCATTCGGTTCGACCGCAGTTGAATTTCCACAAATTTCATGTCAGAATCATTCTCGATTGTGAATCAAAATCCTTCATCTCCATTTTCAAATATCGGAATTATCAAATCCGCAAACTTTTCGTATAAATCCTATTATTAATGCTCATGTTTAGTTCCTTAATTAATAAAAAAAATTAAAATTCTCCTAACACTATTTGGCAATATTATAGTATTATATTAAATGTTTAGTAAGTATTATTTTTAAATATTAGATGATTTTATGATATAGTAAAAAATCTCTTTTTTTTTATATAATATAGAAAAAAATATTTTTTAAAATAAAAATATATTTAATGTCTTAAAAATAATTAAAATAATATTAAAAATACGAAACGTATTATGACGATTATCCTTCGTATTGACACGCCTAAACTTGTGATTCTTGATTCTCATCATCGACATCTCGCAACGCATTACGCCTTTTAAAACATTATTAATAAATGAATGGAAAATGCAAAAAAATTTGTACTACTACATTTTAGTCACTAGGAAAAAAATGAAACTAAAAAAATGGATGTGGATATTATCAATTTAAAAATGCTAATAGTTTATTTGGTAAGGTACATTGAACTCAATGAAGAAAAAATATTTATTTATTTAGTTTTGTATTATAATGTTATCTAGTATTTTATTATGTTAAAAGTTTCATGATTAAATACAAAATTTAATATAATATAATAGTACGAAACACAAACTTATACATTTTAATTTAGAATTTAACACTATTCAAGTTAAAATTAATATATCACAATGTGTAATTATTTATTAATTACATAAACATTACATCATTAATTATTTAATGAACCAAAAAAATTATATATAACTAAGCAAACGTGCATATATATATATATATACACACACACACACACACTAGGTGTAAGCAAACATAGGTGTAGCAACGTGCAATGCACGTTTGCTTAGTTTATATTTAATAGTTTTGTTTAAGAATTAATTTGTTATTAATAAAGATGTAATTTTTTTGGTTAATTAAATAATTAACGATGTAATGTTTATGTAATTGATAAATAATTAAATAAATTGCATCTCTTTGTCATTCCAACCCAAAATCACAAACAAAAAACTCAAGGTATGTTAAGGGGTAAGAAAATGAGCTTACTTAGGCTCCATTTGATTCTCATTAATGTAGAATGAGAATGAAAAATATAACCGTTATTGGACCCACACAAGAGATAGAAATTCAAAATTGATAGATTGATGTAATGGATAACGGTCATATTTTTCATTTTTATGGGTTTTTAATGAGAAACAAACGGATGCTTAAACTTTTTGCATGACTTAAGTCTTTACTCTTTTTTAAGTAATAATGCAATTCATTTTATCGCTAAAGTATGATATGTATTACGATAATATATGTATATCATGTGTTAGACTTAGTATTGGTACGAGGACGAAAATATTTTAAAAGGGTGAGAATGTAATACCCCGAAAATTTTCATAAAATATAATTCAATTTTTATATACTATATTTTAATATTTTGAAAGTTATAGACTAAATGAAACATTTATCAAATTATATTTTATTTGTGTCAAATATTTAGATATTGATGGAGTTATCGTAAATATATGAATATTAGTGTCGTTGGATAAATCGTAATTAGATACATAAATCAGATTCGAGAAAAAGTCGATTCGAATAAGTTAGCTCCAAGATATTTTAGTTTGAAAGAATTATCAAAAGCTAATTTATTATTATTATTATTTAATTATAATTTTGAAAGTAGGCGGTGGAGAAAAAAGATTTTCCGTTAAAAATAAGAAATTCCGTTAGTTTTTCCGTTAAACCAATATTTTCCGTTTAATAGCCACTTTTTATATATAAACTATATAATATATATATATATATATATATTAATATATATATATATATATATATATATATATCTTTCTATATATAAAAAGTGTCTATTAAACGGAATATGTTGGTTTAACGAAAAAACTAACAGAATTTCTTGATTTAACGGAAAAACTAACGGAATTCTTTTAATTTAAAAATCTTTTAACTCAATAATTGGGTTTCAAAATTTACAATTCTAAAGCCCATGTAGAAGTATTGGATGTCATGCTCATTTTATAGATACACTTCTTTCCAAAGGTTTCATAAACTTCCAATGTGGGATTGTGCATTTTATATATGCTCTTAATTCCAATAGTTTTATAAATTTCCAATGTGGGATAGTGACAAAAAAAAAATGTTAAAATGCTCATCAATATCATTTTAAAATGTATGTCTAATTGACTAATTTGATTTTGAATTACAACTAATTAAATTGTAATATTCACTTTCATTTATTTAATTTTCAAATTTAATTTAAATTGCACTTGATTATCAATATATTAATGTTAGATATTATTTTCTATAAGTTTAAAATATTTTAATTTAACAAAGTAAACTATTTTAACATATTTATTTTTAATTTTTAGTGTTGGGACTAATTGTAGGGTATATAATGAATCCAAAAATCACTAGGAAAAAATGAAACTAAAAAAAACAAAATGGATGTGGATATTATCAATTTAAAAATGCTAATAGTTTATTTGGTAAGGTACATTGAACTCAATGAAGAAAAAATATTTATTTATTTAGTTTTGTATTATAATGTTATCTATTATTTTATTATATATAAAAAGTTCATGATTAAATACAAAATTTAATATAATATAATAGTACGAAACACAAACTTATACATTTTAATTTAGAATTTAACACTATTCAAATTAAAATTAATATATCACAATGTGTAATTATTTATCAATTACATAAACATTACATCATTAATTATTTAATGAACCAAAAAATTATATATAATTAAGCAAACGTGCATTGCACGTTGCTTAAACCTAGTATATATATATATATATATATATATATATATATATATATATATATATATATATATATATTTGTAATTGCATAAAATCTTTACTAATAATTATGCTTCCATTATCTTTTAATAAAAAACTTAATCCTAGAATTAAATCTGTATTTAAAGATAAATTTCTTACCCATACTGAATCTTTAGGTAAACTATATTCTGTACTTCTTCCCCAATTAGTTTCAAAACTAATTCTTGCAGGTCTTAAAATATCTTGATAACTATAAAAATTCTCATCCATTTGTTGGGCTTCTATAGGTTCTTTTGATTTTATAATATATTTTTCTGGTATAATTTTCTTATTAATTATACAATGGCTACATCCAGAGTCTATTAATCCTAAACATATTATTTCATAATTTTCTATTCTAACAAAACATTTTACTTTAATACTTTTTAATTTTTCTGAATTACAAAAAACTTGAACTAATTCTGGTTCAGGAATTATTTCTGGCTTTTTTCCTTTATCTTTTGATTCTAAAATTTCTAATTTTTGTAATATATATCTTTGCATATCTTTTAAATTTTCTATTCTTTTTCTCAAAATCTTTATTTCTGATAATTCTATTTGTATAGAATTAATTTGTTTATCTTCTTCTAATTCTATTAGATCCTTTTGTTCTAAACATTTTTTACATGCTTCTAAAAAACAATTCTTATATTTAACTTTTAGTTTCTTACTAGGATACCATTTACAAATATAACATGGTATATTATCTAAACCTGTTTCTTTTAACCAATCATGTTTACATTCTAATTCTATATCCATTAATTCTAATTCTTCATCTGAAACTGAATTTCTTAAATTTGAAAATTCTTGTACAAAATTTTCATAATCTGATTGTTCTTCTAAATTATTTTTATCAAAATCTTCTATTGATATGATACTATATACTGATTCCTTATCAGAAATATATTCATCTATTTCTAATAAATTTTCATTTGTACATTCTATAAGATTACTTCTTTTATCATTATTATTTATTTTTCTTGAACACGTTTTTGCTAAATGATCTGTTTCTCCACAAATATAACAATTTAACTTATTAGGATAATTTCTTTCTGGTCTAAACTTTCTAACATGCCTATTTTCATCTAAATATGGTTTCTTCTATTAGATTTTCTTAAATAATATCTTTTCTTAAAAGGCTTGTATGATTTTCTATCATATTTTCTTTTACTTTTCTCTTTAAATTTATTTCCATAAGTCTGTGGTGTATAAATATCTTTACAAAATTTATAATCTGTCTTTTTTAGTTGATTTTGAATTTGTAATTCAATACATTTCTTCTCTAGACATCCCATTATGAATTGTATTCTATTTCCTATACTCCATAATTCATTTGGTCTATTTTTAATATTTTCATTTTCATTCCATTTCTTTGTTATTTCTAATCCTAAAGGTCCTGGTAATTTATGAAATAGTTTTTTCCCTAATTCTTGATTAAAAGTATTTCCTGAAATAGCTGTTAAATAATGATATTCATTTAAAAATTGTTTAACTTCTTTACCTTGTGTCCATCTATTTAAACTAAGTTGTTCTAATTCTCTAATTGCTTTTTGTTGAATTATTAATTGTCCTGTATTAGGGTCTGCTCCTGTTAATAATCCATGTATTTTACTAACAAAATTATAAGGATTATTTCCTAATAAAATTAATGCTTCAAATTCTTATTGTTTATCTTTTTTAAACGCTTCCCATGTAGCTTTAGCATCTTCTCCTAAAAATGTTTCTAAATATCTATACATTTCTAAAGGTTCCATATTATCTGATAATCTAATGTAATGTCCTATTATAGTATTTTTCCATACTTCTATTACATTATCCCACGTCTGAGGATCATGTGCTGTAATATTTAATATTTGTGGTTTATGTAATGTTTGAAATTCTATTTTAGGTTCTAAAGGTCTAGTCTTTCCTCTAGCTATATATTTTCTATCTTTATCATCATAATTTGTATAAGCAATTCTGGGTGGATATCCTCCTAAATATTGGTATCTTTCTGGTTCTGGTCTAGATGGATTTGCTTCATCTGCTAATTCTTTATAGTTACTAATTTCTGAAATTTCTGATTTACTATCAATTTCTTCTACTCCTACTCTTATATTTTTATTATTATCATAATATAAAAATTCTTGTTCTTTAATTTGTTTGTTTATGAACAAATGATCTTCTAGTTTTAATAATTCTGTGGGAGATAATTCCATACATAATTCTTTAGGATAAATTATCATATTTTCCATTTATGTTTCTACTGTATTGAGAAAAGGGTCTTGCTCTTGTTCTTGCTTTTCTTCATTATTATTAGATTCTGTTTCAGAATTATCATTTCTATTTATATTACTATAATTACCAAATCTTAAACTAGTTCTTCCATATAAATCCTTATAAGTAATAGCTTCTTGAGGAGTTAAGATTTGTTCTTGGGTTTCTAAAAATTTATCTAAATCACATTCTAATCCTGCTAATAATTCGGCATCATAAGTCTTGGATTTAATCATTTTAATTCCTTTACTACTCATTAAATTTACTACTTTATCTATATAAACCTTATATCTTGTTTGGGAATTATTACTACATCTTCCTAAAAATCCAATACTTAATAATAAATTTTCTCCTGAATTTACATCTTCATATCCATGTGTCTGAATACCAATCTTAATTTTTTCTGAAAAATCTTTTATTGTTAATAAAAAATCTGGATTACAATATATAATTCCATGGTTATTATTCATGTCTATTTCTGTACTAGCTATCATACTTTTTTCTATATTTTGAATCCTTTCATCATAAATAGTTAATAAAACTTTACCACCTAAATTTTTTCTCATTAATCTTTTAATTCCTATAACTATTAATCCTAAATGCATAAATTTAAAATTCTTTTTTCTCAATTCTTTTTTAGATTCTTCTGATATTAATGATAATTGTCTTACTTGTCCATCTAAGCATTGAATTGAAACTTCTCTAGTATGTCTGAAAAATTGAGTTCTTGATTCAAGAATTCCTCTATTATATAAGTTTTCTGGATTAAGTAATTGCAAACCATGAGTCTGAAATCTATTATAATCTTGTTCAGGATCTATAAGTTCTTCTATATTCTAATTATACTGTGGTTGTCTTCTTAAAATTCTTTCTATGATATTTGTACTTATACTAGAAGTACTATGTCTACTATTATTAAAAGGTTCTGAAGATGGTCCTTGTTCTCTAATAGTTCTTGATCTACCAGGAAAATTAGGAAAATTATTTAAATTATTCATTTTTATAAAATGTAGTAGATAATTTTCTAGTTATTTTTTCTTTTTCTGTATTTTTTAAATTTATCTAAACTATTTGTGATGTTATTTAAATCCTGAATTGGTTTATTTTCTATATTCTGTTCTTTAATAAAATCTAAATTTTCTTTAATCTTTACAATATCTTTTTCAATATTAATAACTCTTTTACCTAAATTTGTAATATCTGTACTTATTTTATTAAAATCTCTTGTTAATAAATCCAGTTTAATCTGAATAATAATAAGAATCTAAACTAAAAGTTGTATTATCTGAAAATATATCTTCAAAAAATGTATTTTCTATTATATCTAATTCTATAAATAAATCTAGATCTCTTATAAGAGTTTTTTCAAATATTTCTATAAAATATTCTTCTCTAAATTCTGATATTAAATATCTATTTAATATATCCTCTTTTAATTCTGGAGATAAATTTTTTGTTACTTGTAAACTAGCAAATAAATAATCTATAGGTTTATTTTTCTCTAAAGAAATATATTCTATACCGTAGTCTAAGATCTCTTCTATTTCTTGATAAAAACTAATACTATAAATTATTTTTTCTAGATTAACAAGTAAAATTTTAAATATCATAAAACAAATCTAATGTTAAAATTCTGAGCTAAAAATTCTTAAAGAATTATACCTTTGTAGCGTAATCTGTTGATATTTGTTGATCTATAAAACTTGAAACTCCAAAATCGGAACACACGCTCTGATACCAAAGAGAGGGGGGGTCCTTTGTAGCGTAATCTGTTGATATTTGTTGATCTATAAAACTTGAAACTCCAAAATCGGAACACACGCTCTGATACCAAAGAGATGGGGGGTCCTGGAAATAGGGTTAATATTTCAAGGATTAGAGGCGGTTATAAAACAACTGTACTTTCCTTAATTGAGGTTTTCTTCTTCTTTTGATATCATAATATCCCTTTTTTTTTTTAACGAAAATTTTAAAGTATGCCATCTGAGATATATGAACTTGGGCCTAACTCCATTCTTTTAAGGACACCAATGGCACTCCCTTAAAAAGAATTCTTAAAACATCAATCCATTTCTTCCCTCTTTGCGTCTCACAGCCTCTCCACTGGGCCTTTACGCTTTGGGGAGTCACTCAGGATTTATTTTTAAAAACAGTTTTAAACTTTAAACTTGGAGTTAAGACATGCTCTTATCATATACTCAGCATGAAACATAAAACTTTACAAAATCATAAGATTTATAAACAAAGATTTGTTCTTATAAGATTTGGAACTAATATTATCTATTAGCACCATATCTTCAGAACTATAAAAACATACCTACCGGAATGATCCATCGGTAGTCTAAGAAAGAAATATATTTTTGTGGGATATCATTCTATCTAAGAACAAGAACAATTAAGAATTTCCCTTTCGGGAAGAAAAGGAATTTAGAATACAAAATTTAGAACATTTTTTTTATACAAATTAGAATACAATACAAAATTTCTCTCTCAAAAAATGTTCTAAATTCCTTTTCTTCCCGAAAGGGAAATTCTTAATTGTTCTTGTTCTTAGATAGAATGATATCCCACAAAAATATATTTCTTTCTTAGACTACCGATGGATCATTCCGGTAGGTATGTTTTTATAGTTTTGAAGATATGGTGCTAATAGATAATATTAGTTCCAAATCTTATAAGAACAAATCTTTGTTTATAAATCTTATGATTTTGTATATGATTTTG
>CM032643.1:23400175-23504486 GCA_019097785.1 Fraxinus excelsior | reverse complement strand
AAGTAGTGATAACGAACAATATTAAGAAACAACATGTGCAACTCATCGACAAAAGTTACCATGAAATCCACATGAGTAGCACAGTGGACTAGCACGGTAGAATGGCCTACAAAAACAAATGAGTGCAATACTATGGCTCAAATGTGTCCCTATAAGGAAACAATCCTGCTATATTGAAAATAAAATATCATTTTTAAGTGTAAGGACCAGTTAAATAAATTAAATTCAAGTGAATGATCCAATTTTTTCGTTATATATTTTGAAAATTGTGCTAAAGAAACACGGAATAAGACATGAAATTACCATGAAAGTATATGTGCCTAAATTTTATGTAAAATGTAAGCTCAGAAATTTCATGATGGATAATTATCGTTTAAATCAGCATGAAAATCAACAAAATACGGGGTTAAAACAATATGACGATAATTAGTAGGTAACAACTGAATGTCGATAGAAAAATATATGAACGAACAATGACCTTGTAACACGTGTCAACGTAGGAGAGTATCATACTCTGGAGGAAAAGTCATATTAAAGGCAACGTTAGATTCGCACAAAAGATTAGGCAAGAACGACTTGGGAATGAAATCGAGGACATGCAAGCTAGTTAACCTAGGTGGAAACACAATAGATAATTCTTCATCATCGCTGTCAAAATATTCGTTTGACTCAACAATAGAAACCTCGATTTCTTCCTCAAGGTAACACAACTAAACTCAGAATGTGACTGTGGGGACTGGGATGGTAGATCGAGCTTATGACATGCTTGGCGAAGAAGGAATGATATGTTCCATAGGTTGGCATGTCGGTAAGTGTCATCTAAGGATTGAAATGCAAGAATATGACTAAGCAAAATTTTAAGATTTAAACCATCGATAAACCTAAATGATGAGATATGAGGAGTTTCATAAACAAATATGCAGTACCTCTTCGAAGTGGGCTAGATACACACTAACAGTGAATGTGCCTTGTCTACAGTTCAAAAAGTATTGATTTAACAATTGATTTCGATAAAATACAAGGGTATATTTATTACTTAGGATTCATTCGATAAAATACAAGGGTATATTTATTACTTAGGATTCATTCTCATCCCACAAGGTAACGGTACACTAACCTAGGTTATCAATGTTATGCACAAAGGACTTTCAATAACATCTAGTATATCCGACAAGTGCCTATTAGCATGACAAACTAAAATAACAAATAACAAAACCAATTATATGATGAAAACTAAAATAGAATATCATCCCAAACATCAAAGCCGAGGAACAATCTTTCTTTTTGATCAATTAACAATAACGAACCATATCAAGCAACAACGTGTGCAACTCATAGACAAAAGTTACCATGAAATCCACATGCATAGCACAATGCACTAGCGCGGTAGACTGACCTACAAAAACAAATGACTGCAATACTATGGCTCAAATGCGTCCCAATAAGGAAACAATCCAGCTATATTGAAAATAAAATATAATTTAAATGTAAGGACCAGTTAAACAAATTAAATTCAAGTGAATGATCCAATTTTTCGTTATATATTTTGAGAATTGTGCTAAAGAAACACATAATAAGACATAAGAAAATTACCATGAAAGTATATGTGCCTAAATTGTATGTAAAACGTATGCTCAAAAATTTCATGATGGAAAACAAATTATCATTTAAACTCAGCATGATAAACAACAAAATATGGGGTTAAAACAATATGATGATAATTAGTAGGTAACAACCGAATGTCGATGGGAAAAATATATGAACGACCAATGACCTTGTAACACGTGTCAACGTAGGAGAGTATCATACCGTGGAGGGAAAGTCATATAAAGGCAACGTTAGATTCGCACAAAAGATTAGGCAAGAATGACTTCGGAATGAAATTGAGGACATGCGAGCTAGTTAACTGAGGTGGAAACACAATAGATAATTCATCATCATCATTGTCAAAATATTCATTTGACTCAACAATTGAAACCTCGATTTCTTCATCAAGGTAACACAACTAGACTCAGAATGTGACTGTCGGGACTTGGATGGTAGACCGAGCTTATGACATGCTTGGCGAAGAAGGAATGATATGTTCCATAGGTTGGCATGTCGGTAAGTGTCATCTAAGGATTGAAATGCAAGAGTATGACTAGGCAAAATTTTAAGATTCAAACCATCGATAAACCTAAATGATGTGATGTGGTGAGCTTCATAAATATAACAAATATGCAGTACTTCTTCGAAGTGGGCTAGATACACACTAATAGTGAATGTGCCTTGTCTACAGTTCAAAAAGTATTGATTTAACAATTGATTTCGATAAAATACAAGGGTATATTTATTACTTAGGATTCATTCTCATCCCACGAGGTAACGGTACACTAACCTAGGTTATCAATGTTATGCACAAAGGACTTTCAATAACATCTAGTAGATCCGACAAGTGCCTATTAGCATGACACAGACAATGAGAATCACTTAAGTTGTGAAAGTCTTTAAGAATTTTTCAAGAGAATCGAGTCAATCAAGAAATGAGTCGATTCCAGTGAGACCATCAGAGTTTTATAGGTGGATCACTACGTGCCTAGAAGGAGAATGTACATCCCCCCATCAAAATTCATGGACAAAGGATAATGGTGTGGATAAGTGCTACGGGAAGATACGTGATCATAATAGTGACCTAAGGACATAAAGTAGCTACAAGAACTGTTATATGAATTATATGTAGTGTTATAGGATATATATATATATATATATATATATATATATATATGAGGTGTGACGCCACAAACACCTATATAAACAATAGAGCTTTCAAAATGCACAAGACTCTCCAATTCCAAATCTGCTTTATAGAGTCTTGAGTTAATATTAGATAGAGAATAAGCTACATCAGTTATGTTATTTTCTTTTCAAATAGTGCTTAATACTCCCCCAAGATCAGGAAAGATAAGATTACATCCAAGAAAATAAGGCAAAAACAGATATGACTTTTGAATTAGAAAATTCATTAAAACTAATTATAGTATGTTATTAAAAAACCTAAATATGCAATATTATATTGTTTTGGTGAGAGTTTAAACTAGATGAAGTAATGTTGAAAATTGAAAAAAAAAAAAAAAAATAGAGACAGACCTAATTATCACTGTATATATTTATGAAAGAATCAATTACATGTTTAAATCACTCCAGGATGAGAATTTCACATGACGGTGAGGTAAGATATTTGTCCTGTGTTGAGGACGGGAACACGGTCCAAATTGGTATTGGTATTATTAAATTAAAAATCTTAAAATTTAATTAATATATTTGTGTTATAAAATCAAAATTATATTTTAACCAACGAATTTCTATTAAAAACGTACTAATAAGCTAAAAAAAAGACAAAAATAAAAAGACAAAATAAATAAATAAATAAATAGAAAATCATGTATCCACTTCACTGTATATTCAATGGAAAGTCTACTCAATGTATCCACGTTTACAGACTACTTAGCTCATCAGTATTTTATTAAGATATGCTTTATCATTTTAGAGTTTCTTATTCTATGTGATACTCTCTATCTAAGTTCCACCACGTTATTTTAGGCTTCAAAAATAAATTGTAGTGTAAATTGTATACACCTTTTGGAGCCTCTCGAGTAATCAACAATGGATCCTCACAAATCACAATATGTTGAAAAACTATGCCGATATTTATATTGATGGTGACTTGACTTCAAATTTTCAATGAGTCATGCTGCAACCGAGCAATGTTCGGAATCTCGATAGATCAAATCGTTTATAACTATATCAACTATCCATATGTATGCGCACTCCCTACTTGCCTTGCATGGATTCCCGTTTTCATATGTCTTTGTTGTGTACCATTTATGGTATAGCAAGTTTCATTATATAACGAACGTCGATTTTGTTGATTTTTGTAACTATGAGAAACAATAAAAATGTATAAGTAACTTGTTATGGATATTCAATGATGATCAAGTGCATTGAGTTTTGTCAGCATATCAATTAACATAACATGACAGTCAGGACAGTCAAAAATTCGTATAGTTGAGGCAAATTCAATATAGGCAAATTAGGCCCAATACTCTCAAATTTTTATTAATTTGATTAATACATTATTAAATAATTAAACCATTTAAGAAGGTAAATTATACGTTCTAAAACCACCAAACACAAACCCGTTGTCTCGAGTCCACCCCCAAAGAGAAACCCTTCTCACCCACAACTCTGCTTTTCCTCACCATCGTCCTCGCCTATTCCGCTTCAAAAAATCATCACCCACAACTTTAAATCTTGCTGCTTCAACCACCGTATCTTGTGCCTTTGTTCCATAATTCAATTAAGGGGTTAACTTTATCGTTATTAAGGGCTTTGCAATGATGGCCTTTGTTTCATAATTCCTTCAAGGGAATTTGCCAAGAAATCCCCTTTTTGCCCTGTTCATCTGCCAAAAAGACAAATAGCTCTATAAAGACACGAGGAGAAGATGCATAGGTTCAGTTTATGTGATTTTCATGTTTGACAACTTGGTTTATGATGTTCTTGTTTTTTTTTTTATTTTTTGTTATTTCCTTTGTTATTAAGTTATTTTCATTATTGTTATTGCAGTAATTAGGAATAACTACAATTTATTGGAATAACAAAGCTCGTTAGTTATTCACCCTTGGAAGTTACCTCATGAATTCTAGGTCACTCTTTCCTAATTTAAAGTCTTGTCCAGAAATTTATTATTTATTCTTATTATTATGTGCTTATCATTGTTGTGGTAGTAGTTATTTCACTTGAACGATGATTGGGAGCAATTTACTTAGATACTTAGTTCAAATTCATAACATAGTTATTGGGAATAATGTTTAATTTGTTGTCATCGAGACATTTACGTGCATTTCCAATGTTCTAAGTGTAAATATATAAAGCAGTTCAACTTCACTATGATTTATGATCAAAAAGATTGAAGATGAGTTCTTTACTCATTTTCACTAATTGTCAATAAAACGAGTTATCTAAAAATTTATGTAAATGGCCAATTAAAGAACTAGAATATGGTGTTTTTATAGTTTACTTCTAACTTATAGCTTGTTCACTTTTTAATTAAAAAGTGACGCTTAACTTTAAAAAGTAACGTTCAAGAAAAAAGGGACACTTTCTCGGGTGGGTTAATACTTGACCATTTTCTCAAGTGGGTAGACCATGTCTTTTTGAGTATTTTGTCACTTTTCGAGTGTTTGTCAATTTTTTTAAGATTTTTGTTATTTTTTAAATTTCTGTCACTTTTTTTAACGTTTGTCGCTTTTTTCAAGTGTTTTGTTACCTTTTTTAATGTTCGCCACTTTTCTGAGTATGTCTCGAAGTGCTTCACCTCTGCCTCTACCTTTCAACATGCATACACAGAAAAATGAAAAAAAAAAAATGTAAAATAAGTGCTCAATTATGGAAGGGAAGTTGATAAAGATAACTTTTATAAATTACCATGTTATTTCCCGTACAAAACACCTTCATCTGTTGGTTCTCACATCACCGTTCAGTATAAAACTTTAGATAAATGCTTCTATGATGATATAGGCATCATTGATTAGTATGGTTCAGTTTCTATCTAATTACTTTGGTTCTCATACTTGATTTTCTTTCTTGAAAAGCAATTATTTTGGCCGTGTTAAGATTCGATCTCTTGGAAAACGACTGAGGATTAAGAATACTGCATGAATATGAGTAGTTTATGAAAATGTGGAACCTTCTTGGATATTGCAGCAGTAACGAAGAGATGATAGGCCATAATGTCTTTCTAAACGTATTTTAATTTGCTTAATTGGATTCTAACGAGGATTATGGATTTAATCAAAGAGACATGTAAAAACTACAATTTAGAGTTTATTACTTTATCAATTTTTGTCACTTCTTTTTTTAATTTTGTTTTCCACTTTTTTGAATTTTGTCACTTCCAATATATTCATTGGTGTGATGTAGCATAGTCTTCTGATTACACCAATAGCTATGGTCCATCTTGTTGGCTAGGGAATACTAGTTTCAATGGGTTGGTTGAGTTGGTAGATGACGATGGCGTTGAATTGATTTAAAAATACTTGACGGTGAATGGAAAAAGAGGAGGAACGGTGGGAGTCACTTTCTTTATATAAAAAAAAAAAAAAATCACTTAATAGAATTGATTCCAAGTTTTAATTGGTATTTCATCACTTTTTTGAATTTTTGTCACTTTTTTTAGTGATAAATATCAATTTTTAATAAAGGTGACATTGTATGTCTTTATAAATAAAAAAAAGTGACATTTAACTTTAAAAAGTGATATTGTGTCACTTTTTAATAAAAAAGGTGGCACAAAATTTTAAACAGTATTCTTTACTTTCAAAATATTTCTCGTATGATTTTTCAAAACATGTTTAGAATATGTCGGCACAGCTTCTCACCAGATTTTGAGTAATTAATGACCGTTGTTTTACTGTAGAATGGAGCCCACACCTAATACAAATCTAGCAATGTAAAAATGAATTACCAAAGAAGCCCATATATCAAGCAAAATGAAATAAATATTAAGGGCAAAAACGTTATTCTCTCCTAAACTGGTCCAATACTGCGGGTGCATGTCAGATTAACTTGGAAATTTTTGAAAAGCAATGGTACAAAATTTACTTTGCAACGGCTGAAATTACAATTTGAAGCTCTCCCAGACACAGCCTTAATTTTAAGAATATTTTTGTAAGTTACTCATTTATAATAGTAATGCTCACAGTGAAGCCCAATATCTTTCACAATTCAACCAAATACCATTAGGGTCCGTTTGATATGCTCCATTTTCCAATTTTCCAACTTTTGCAGTGTTTGATTGACAAAATTTTCCCGGGAAAATATTTTCCAACTTTTTCATTTTTTTTTTTATTATTATTATTATTTTTTTTTTTTTGCAATTGAAAAGAATTCTAGATACAATAGTAAAAAAAAATTCACTTTTATTGACAATGTCCATGCAAAACAAAGCCAAACGAATAGTATTTTTAAATAAAAAAAGTGACATTTAACTTTTAAAAATGTTTAATAAAAAAGGCGGCACATAATTTTAAATATTATTTTTTACTTTCAAAATATTTCTCGTATGATTTTTCAAAATATCTTTAATTTTAAGGGTATTTTTATAGGGAAAAATTCACAGGTCAGAAATTATCTTTCACGAAATAAAAAATCAGGCATCAATGTTTAAATTTACAAAACTCAGGTTTTTCCATGAATTAATTAATTATATTTTACAATTAATCTATTAAATTAAATATTTAACTATAATATAATATTTATATAATTGACCTACTCCACCTCACCTCCACCACCACTTCCACTGCTCCGTCGACTACTCCGACGATCGGTGACTATTCTCCAGTCGCGCTTAATCTCGACGACTATTTTTCGGTGACTATTGGTTGCCGCTTAATTTTGGTAACTGCTCCGATTCCAAGGTCACGGATATTTTATTAAGTAGTTAAAATTTAATTTTCGGTCACAACTTATCAAATTAATTGGTCACGAATTATTTTGAGGTCACAATTGAAAAAGTTTATAGGTCACAGATTTTTAATTGGTCACAAATTAAGAAATGTTGTTGGTCACAGTTAAATAGTTAACCACAGAAAACTATATAGTTGGTCACATACACCCAAACACATGTCCCCCAATCTCACTACACCACAAAAACTTGGTCATAGATCGATATAGTTGGTCACATACACCCAAACACCCTGTCCCCCAATCCCAAAACACCACCACTACTTGGTCACAAAAACTCTTCGTCCCATCCACCTAACGCCGTCACGACCTCCATCGCCCCGACCACCGACCAACAATAACACTATCGACAACCAATAGCCACACTCAGAGATCCGACCGCCACAGCCACACACAGTCCACAGATCCGCCACTCCACAACCGAGAAACCACCGCAAAATCACAACCTGAAAATTGTTGCACCACCACCGTGACAACCACTCAGCCTCCAACACCTCAACAACCATCTCTATTTCTATCTATACCACGCCACAACCACCACCAGCCCGACCACTACCTCACCATTTTCATTTTCAAAAAATCATCACAATGTGCAAATCACTAACAACAAGATTTGGGAATGAAAAAAAAACTAAAAATCACAACAAATCAAAAACGTCCATGTGCGTAGAATGAAGATCTGTGAGGCAGCAACGTCGTTGCTGCCGTTCAGCGAGAGGGGAGGGAGGGGGGAGCGACGGCAGCTCTACTGTGATTCGCAGCAGGAGAGGAGGAGGGGAAGCAGTGGCGCTGCTACCGCTACTGCGATTTGCAGTAGGGGAGGGGAGGGGAAAAGGGGGCTGGCCGTGGCGATGGCGGCAACGAGCGGTGGCGATGGAGGCACCAGTGAGATATGGGAGAGAAATGAAATGAAACGAATTAAGATTTGGATAGAATTTTATAGTTAAAATAAATTTAGTGAGGTAGGTAGTAGGGTGGGTATATATATTAATTTAATTTAAAATCAAAACCTGATTTTTTTATTCAATAAAGCCAAAACCTGATTTTTAAAAATGTTAAACTTAATGTCTGGTTTTATGTAACTACCACTAAATTATAAGTTGTCCATTTATAATTGTAATGCTCAACAGGGAAGCCCAATACCATTCCTGATTCAGCCCAATACCTTTCGTGTCCCTCCCTCCCCTTTCCCTTTCCCTTTCCCTTTCCTCCTCCTCCAAGTTGAGTAGCCCCCCAATCCCAGCACCATGACTGATTCCGACGCTGTGAGCATCGCCGCGGCAGCGGGAATAATAGGTCCAAGAATGGTAGTAATAACAACAGGCTTGATATCACCTGTGCTTGGCTCCACGGGCTTTGGGTGGGTCTGATTTTGAAAAATCAGTCTCATTTTGTTGCTTTCTTGACCCATTTGCTGTGGCACCATCAAGTTCCCACTTTGCTGCTGCATTTTCCTATTTTTCTTGGAAACAGCGCCACCAGAAACCACCACTCCACCACCACCACTACCGTCGCTACTAATCACATGTTTAACCTCTTCTTTTGTAGATAAATAAAGCTTCAAGCTAATCTCACCGCGCACGTGCGAAAACAAGCTCCTTTGGTTGGTCGTGACGTTGGCGGCCGTGGTGGTGATGGCGACGGCGGGTGAGGGTCAAAAATGGTAGTGCCATGGTCTGTGACCAAGTTTTTGGTTATCTGTAACTTACTGAAAAATAATATGTGACCAATGAAATTAACCGTGACCTATTAGCTTGTTTGGTACGGCTTAAAATCCAATTAAAATTGAAAATATGACCGTTATTGGGTCCCACCCGTCTAATAAAAGTCAACAATAACGGCTATATTTTCAATTTTAATCCGATTTAATCTCTACCACACACTCTATAATTTTTTGAATCTGTAACCTCGAAATTATCAGTGACTAATTAATTTCATAATATGTGACCAATGTGACATGTAATTATGTATACGTAACCATTAATTTTATAATTGCAATCCAATTAATAAATATTTTTAATTAATTACCTAATAACTAAGTTTTGAATGGTTAAACTATTTAAATGACTTTTAAATTGGCGTAAACTGTATAACTGAAAAATGAATTTTTCCCTCAACCCAATACCATTAGATCCATTTCCATTACCTTCCAGATTACAACCCTTTCCAATCGTTCGAATTCAATTTCAATTCAACGACTCATTTTTCCCAGCTCCTCCCGTCGCCGCTCCGCCTCCTCTTCCCCGGAGCCGAACTTCTCAATTCTCAACCTCCGCCATTCAATCTCCTCCAATCGCGCCCCGTTTCTGCTCCGTCCATGTTCAAGCCCTAGACGGCAGTAGGCAGACGCGGCCGTCGGCAATTCCACATTCCATCGGCTATTATTCGGCAGCACCTGCACAGAAGAAGAAGAAGGTGAAGCCCTGAATTGCTTAATTGGCTGTGATGACTGTTTATTTTTGTTATTTTCAAGTATAGCTTGTTTAAACCTCTGCTTTCCTCCCTAATTCTCTCAAGATCTTCTTCCTGTTCTTCCCTTCCAGTTGCATTGCAGTCCTTTCTTGTTCATCTTCTTATCTGAAACCAAAAGGAAAAAAAAAAATGAACCAACAAGTGAAAGAATATTCAATTTTGACTAATTTGTCTAAGAGAGAGATATACCTTTTAATATTCTCAGTATTCCTTTCATCAAGATTACTTTTAGACCTGACATTATCTGAGCCCGTTTTCCTTGATCTATGTGGTTATTTTCAGAATTTTTTCCATGCCTTGAATCATTATACTTATCTCGGTTAACCATCATCAACAGAATCGTATCTATACCTATAACGTTGTTTTATATTTTTATGATTATTGAATTCATGTCCAAAAACTTGACGTTCAGGGTCCATAAAATTGTGCCCGCATTAAACGGATTTCCTGGCTCCATCCCCGGGGTAGGGGGTTTTCCTTGGGGTGGGTGAGTTTTATTAGTTTGAGCTAATTTGGGGGTGGCCGAATTTGGGCTGGAATTGCATATAAATTTATCAATTCCTTAATTTACTTTAACTTAAATTATAAATATTATCTTTTTGGAATTAGGCATTCGTGATGTGGGATGTAGCGCCATTGTCTATGACAGTGAAACTAGTGATAGTTGCAAATAATGACTTTTCCTTTCGTGCATCTGCATATATTACTTTATGGATTTGGTGTTTTGTCAATAAAAGTTTTAGGCATCGCATTTTTCTACAATATTAAAACATGTGATCACAAGTTTGGAATACAAGATAAACATGATTTTTTCAATGTATAATTAAATGAATTAGTTCTATATCTTCTTTCCCTCATTTGTGGTGTTTCTCATAATATTAGCAGATTATTGATGCCCATGCAATAGCTAAGAAATGTAAATGCAGTGTGTAGTATGAGTATTGTGTTTTAGGTTCCTGAAATATAAGCACATAAGCGTTATTTTATATTCTGGATTGCCTTCTAACCGCTGCTTGTCCCTATCATTTCCAACTGATGCAATCCCAGGATTGTTTACTTGGTATCACTAAAATAACCCCCTCACTCTTTGTGCTAAAAAATAAATTCTCCTTATGATTTGCAAGTTAGAAATGATGGTTACTCAGTTTATAATATTCCCATTTGGCAGCATTCTTGGCTTCAAAGTTCTCTACTTTGTTTTATGGAGTCAATGAGATTACGGAATCAGAGAGAGAAACTTTTCAGTTATTGAGGATGGGAGAGGCATTATAGGATTACAAAGAAGTTTCATATTTTGTTGTATATAAATTTTATTACTGATTTTCTTAAGTTTCAACCCCCCTCCTACCCCCCCCCCCCCCCCCCCCCCCCCCCGATTCCAGGTTGTTCTGCTCCTGTTCTGTTGTAATGTTTCTTTTAATGAAGCATTTAGGACACAACAATAGGATTATGGAAAAGTAAACTTGTGTTTCTGTTGGAGTAAAATTTTGGGTTTTACAGCTAGTTGTGGTTTTACTAAATTTGCAAATTAATAAGCCTAATAGCCTCTGTACAGATTAGATGCACTTTTAACTAATATTGCCAAAAAAAAAAAAAAAATTCAAATTTTACCTGTAGGGTTTAACCCAACCACAATATGAATGGATGGTTTTTGGAGGAGTAAAAAAATATTTCTTTTTTAAGTTTTCATTAAATGAAGCACTTGGGATGCAATAACTTAATCTAATACTAGATCAGTTTATATATTTATGATGATGATTAAATTAATTGGGGACTAATAGTACAGTTAAATCAGTTATTTGTCCAATGCTCTTTCAAACTTGATTTTTGCTTACTTTATAGCTGCACCAAGTTATGGTTTCAATTGAAGTTGCCAAGTTTGTTATAGTTTGAAGTTGTTGTGACTTGTGAGAAAATATTTAGATATAAAATTTGCTAAGTTTGCTTTGTTTGATCCCAAAGAATTTATGGAAAGATATCTTCAACGAAAAGCTCCAATTCTATTCATTTTACCCGTAGGTGACAATTGTAAAAAAAAAAAATCTTTTATTTTTAGCCTTGTTTGATACACATTAAAATTTTCATTTTAATTATTCTACTCATTTTCAACCACACATTCTTCAATAAAATAATATTTTCCATCAGATCAATAACTTTTCCTTCTTTTTCAACCACATATTTTCCATCAATCTACTATTTCAAAACATTCTTCCAAAATAATATAGCTCAAACACACATTTAGTATTAATGTGTTTTTGTATTGTTTGGAAAAAAATATGTTTTCTTAATTCTTACTCCCGAGACCGAAATCCTGGCTCTACCCCTGTTTTCAATTGGTTTATTTCCCTCGTTCACTATATTCATATGTGATAGATTACTTATTTGCTAACATAATATATTTATTCAATATAAATAAATAAGTACTTAGTTTGGCCGTAAGTTAAGAGTTACTTGCAGCAAAAGTAACTATTTTATAAATTATTTTTATTGAGGCGACATATTTTCCGGTATGTGAATATCAAATTGTCTCCACAACAAGGAGACTACCAAATTTGACTGCCACTCACCTCTGCCCTTAATCCCATTAATGCTTATTTGTATGTTCTTAATTAGTTGTACCTACCTATCTGTACTTTTCTATGGATTTCTATTCCTTCAATTACTTTGTTGTGCAGAAAAAATTAGGTGCTAACCTGTTCTCACTGGAAAGTAATTTGGTGTACTATTGAGATCACTTTGTTGAAATCTATACATTGGAACATCATTATACATGTGTATATGTAGTTCCATTTCCAGTCGCTCTAAACTCATTTCTAATATTGTTTTAACACCCAATACCTTTTATGCTTTCAGAATAAGAGCAAACACATTGTAGCTGAGTGGTATTAGATTGTTGAAAAATTGATTTGGTTAGTGTTCAAAATATGGTTACTGGTGGGAGCATACCTCAAGCATCAGTTGCTCCACCACACAAACTTGTTGTGCTGAAATTTGCTGAGTCTAGAGCTTCTGAGCTCGAGAGTCTTCACACTGTAGTTGCAAATCGTTTGAATAATGATTTCCGCTGTCAAAGGAACAAGCGTTGGAGAACTACTGGACATGATGACCGTGTTGGGAGAAATAGGTTAAGAAAGAAGCAGAGAGTTGGAATAAAAGATATTAATAAAAGTGATTCTTCCAAGAAAGATGAGAAGAAGGTTTCTCGTCGACTCCGAAGGAGGGCTGAACTCAGCAAGAACCTTGGGAGTGGGTTTTGTACTTCAGGGGATGGGATGAAGAGACTGAGAACACATGTATGGCATGCGAAGCGGTTCAAGATGATAAAACTCTGGGGATTCCACATTCCCCTTGGTCTGCATGGCAGGTAACAAATTGCTGCCTTTATGGAGATTATCAATAAAGAAATAGGTTCCTTTTATGTGATTGATCATGATGTGATATCTGTATTATTTTTTAAGCCAATACTTCACATTCACGGAATGTTATAATGCAAGTACTTGTATATACTGTCTAATCTGTTTTAGTGATTCACAAGTTTAGATCAAATTTTGGACTCTTCTTCAAATGAAGAAGAGACCATCAATTCACAGCGTACTCTAAAATAAGTTATTGTTTTGTTATGTAGAGGAAGAGGCTCAAGGGCTCTCTTAAAGAAATTAAAATGTGGAGTGCTTGTGCATGATATGAGCTATTGCGGAGCTGTCCAGTTGGAAGGTCCAGAGGCAGGCATCAACTAGTTTTTACTCTTTTTCCCACGATTAAATTCAAGCTCTGTCATTATTTTCATTTCCGAAATCTTTCAGGTGGTCTAATATATATTATATGACAATGTTGATGACAGTGAAAACATTTTATTTTTGCATAGATATTTATAATTATTGGACTCTTACAATATCCTGATCCTTGCAACTCATGTTTCCAGCTTATGCTACTGTCTGTGCTGAGCTCTTTGTTGGTTCCTTCCCCATCAACACACTCCCAAGATAGATTGCATAACATGCTTTCCGGCAACATCTTTGGAGCAACATCTTTGGAAGTGCTATGGTGGGTGGTTAACCAATTTTTACATATTCTATGTTGCAAGATTGAGCTATTGGATGAATATCTGATCTTTGAGAGTCATTTGGCAGCTTCATCATGCTGGGAAACCCTTTTCTCCAACTATTGCTCGGATCACCTACTTGTGGTGACCTCTAACACAAATTGCTGTTAATGGAGAAGTCCACAAAGCGAGCTTGTGTGATGAAAAACAGAGCATTGACAATAGTGATCCCTTCCGCCAGCTATGGGTGTGGATACATAGTGCAGCTTTTAGAGAAGGTTATGAAGCTTTGAGATCTGCCTGTGAAAGACAGGTAAGGTTATAAAGGCTTCAAAATCTTCTACATTAATCTTTATGAATATTAGTCTACTTAAGTTAAAATTCTTTATCTTTTGAATGCAACTTACTCAATTTAATAGCTTATTTTTTCCATAGACTTATTTGCATGGAAAAGATTTATGCATTCATTTCTTCAATTGGCTTTTTTATGCCACTATAGCTTGTGGGGTTCTAAAGAAATTTTTAGATTTCACACATGTTGGTTTGGATGTCATCTTATGCTTTCTGCTTTACTGTCCTTGGGTTCTTATAAACTACCATGAAAAACAGAACAAATTGAATCCCATGTGTACTCAATTTACCATCGCATTTTCTTTTCTAGCACAAGCTGATAACAGGCTTAAATTTCAGATGGATGCGACTGGTCATTCACTTAAATGTACCTCTCGTGAGGGCCAGCTTGGAAATTTGGAATTGATTGGATCAAATGCATTTCATCTTCTTGGAAAGATACTGCAACCTGCCAGTTGGTGAGATATTTTATTTTGTAACTTGTATCATGTCAATCAAATTGTGCATTATCGTATGTCATAATAGTGTTGTGTGGCTGCAGTATCTCTGAGAGTTCTTGGCATCTGAAGAAATGTTCTGCTGATGAGGATGAAGAGGAATCAAAGAAAACATCCATCCTTAAGAATGAAGAGCAAATTTTATCTTCTGCAATTATTTCTCTCACTGTCAACGATCCTCGTACATTGTCCAGGAAAGCGATTGAAACTGTTTCTGAAGAAAAACCTCCTGGTCTTTTAGGTAAAAATAAAGAGCAAACAAGGTTGGAAAGGGATGCTCAGTGGCTCTTATTCTGCCCAAACAATGAAGACCATAGTGTAGCTGAGCGTATAGATTTGTGGGATGCCAGCAGAGGGATATGCCCTCCAGTGGAAGAAAGTGTTATCTGCATGGAAAAACATCACCAGTGTAAGGAGTTTATTTGCCTTGGTGGTACACGTTTGGGGATTCAAAATGCTTCCACTGAGGGGAATTCTTCTAGATTGTGTCCTATTCTGCTTCTAAAACATGAGAACCTAGAGGGTTCTGTTATAAAGTAAATTTTACCTGTTCATGCAATTTGCTAAATCAGTTAGAATTTTGGCGATTGATTTTTTATTATGTCCATGGCTGGTTTTCGTCTTCTAATATGTACATGTATGCCTTCGGGAGGCTAACCTTTCCTCTTCTTAACAATCAGTCCAAGTTTCCGTTTCCCAATGAGCTACCACTGTGTCATAGAGAAAGAAGACCAGATTTATGTTTTTATTGATGAAAGCAAAATGGTTGAAGTGATATGCGTGGTCACATAAGTAGTATGAATCCCATCTTAGATTACTACCGGATAATGCACGTGGAGTGTCACTCGTCTGAACTGATTGTTCTTTTGCTTATTAATTATTATTTTTTTTTTTTTTGGATAGTATGAACTACTACGTTAACTTGTAATAGTTATAATGTGTGTGTAATTCGTAAATGATAGAAAATGTTCAAGTATCTAATCATCTTGTTCTTGACAAATTTATTCAGGTGGTCTATTATTTTCCCTCTAAGTTGGGTTAAAGTGTTCTGGATTACTTTAGTCTCCAGTGGTGCTTATGCCATTGGTCTCAGAGAGAAGCACCAGATTGCTTGTGAAGTAACATTCCAGACTTTTACTTGTGCATAAGTTTAGGATAGGATTATCAAAATACTAACTGTCTCCTTGCCAATTTTACAGGCTGGGTTGCCATATTTTCCTCTCGACTTTCCTGATTGCAAAGCGTACTCCCATTTTATGGCAATGGAGGCTGTTGCCTCTGATCAGAAAGCCGATCTATGTCCTCCTTCCACAGGGCCCCCAAAAGTTCCAATACCCCCTCCATGGGATTGTGTCCGGCTTACTTTTGATAAAGAATCAAGTAATGCTGGAAATTCTCAAAGTCAAGTTGAAAAATTTAGTGAAGAAGATGGTGGCCATGGTGTTCCATTTAAAGGCTTTGTAGCAAGGACATCCAATATGTTGATTGATTTTCTGAATAAACTTGATGCTAATCATTTACTTCTATTCCCAAAAATGCTTGATCAGGATAATTGCATGTATGAGTACATGAAGGATAAAGAAATTCTTAAACAAGACCCTGTTAACTCGGAAGTAAATTCTTGCAAAAAGGAGTGTTTTCTCCGAGTTCTTCTGCGTGCTTACAAGGAAGGCATTTTTGAACAAGGAGCTGCAGTTTGTGCACCTCATATTACAGACGTGTTGACATTCAGGTTGTCCTCAGATTTCATTATACTTGTTGCATTCGTCTTTTATCCTCACCTTCTGTACTGTATGGTTTTTTCTGTAAATCCTCTCTTAAAAAGATATTGTCATTCATGCAGAGGATCAAAAACTAACAGAGAACTTCAGTTACCTCAGTATTTATTGAAATCGTACTTTGAACAGAAATCTGGAGAATGGGAACTTCAAATACCACAGGATCCGGCAGTTCAAGAATCTTATAGGTGGCCCATTGGTTTCATTACAACTGGCTTTGTTTGGGGAAGGTAATTGTTGCTTACTCCTACAACTTGTCAGCCTTATTGTCTCACCTTCCGGTAGTCATATTTGGATAAGTTGCTTTCTTTCCGTACTTTTAAATAATAAGGTAATTTAAAAGTAACTCTTAGTATATTTATTTTGCTGATTTCTTATAATCTAACCATTGAAATATTGTGTTCTTAAACATGCAGCAAGAAGCCAGTTGCCGGGGCTCTATGTGAGGCAACCTTACTCTCTAGGCTTCGAGAGGAACAATGGAAGGCACTGCCTGTAAGGCAGAGGAAGAAGGAGATCTATGTTCTCGTGAGGAATTTGAGATCTACAGCGTACAGACTTGCTCTTGCTACCATTGTACTAGAACAGAAGGAAGAAGATATCAAGTTCATGTGATATTTTCTCAACCCTAATGACATTGTATTTATCATGGATGAAGGGCTTAGTTGAACCATCCAAAGTCAAACAATATGAGATACTGTGGAAAATAGCTTCGGAGGACCTGTTCTGGTTGTTAGATACTACTGTGTGTGTCCTGTACGGTATTTACAGTGGTGCTGGTTCGTTTTCGGCTGTGTTTTGGCACGAAGATTGGGGGATAACATAATTGTTCAGTGAAAATTTTGCCATATTTATCAGTGTTGTTCTTTGTATATATGCATTTAGATAGTAATTCACATGACCTGCGAGCCGGGGTCTAAACTTGCTAAGCTAATCCGTCATTATGGACTGACAATGTATTACTTCTGGAGAACTTTCAAAAAGAAATGCAAGTTCTTTAACATTCTTATTTGTATTGATTATCTATTAAGGGATATTTACTTCCATTTGTTATGTCAAATATTGAGTGGATTATGTGCGTTTGTGAAATATAATGAACACGATGTGGTTAATGCCTCTGATTATTTAGTTCACATAAAGTTCTGTGGTTCTCTTTGCCAGGTTCATGTAATTGATACACCAACAAACTAAGCATTGCCCCGGATAAACTTGGAGTCAGCTATGCAAATCCTTTTTTTAAAACTGCTTCCTTTGGTTCATGCTATACGTACTTGCAGATTCAAGAGAGAAGATTCATAGCAACTATAACAGACTTGATAATGCGGTTGGTGATTTAGAGGTGCCCCCAGTATGCTTGTAAGCTTCTTGATATGCTAATTAACCTTTGGCTTGGAACTCTCATCTGTCTAAATTGGCACTTGATAGAGTTGTGAAATTTCAATTTTGTTTAGGGGACCTGCATTTTCCTATGTTGTGAGCTTTACATATCCAAAACCATTTCTCTTCTACCAGTTGCGTCTGCTTTTAGTTGCTGGTTTGTAGCCAATGCTGGAAGATAATATTCATATTGTATTGTAAAAGAAAAGTGCAAATATTGTTAATAATAAATAGTCCATCCTCTTTATGCTTAAAAGTCTGTTACTTCTCACCCCTACGAGGGTGGCCGAGTTGGTGGAACAGTTGAACGCGAAGACCGAATGTCACGAATTCGAATCCTCTACCAACACTTCCTTTGTCGAGCTCATCGCACCGGACTTACCTAGTACGGTTTACCTTTCCTGTGTGATTTGCGGGCTATTTTACATGGAACGGGGTTTACCCAGTGCGCGCTCATAGTGGTCGTGCCTTTGCCCTTTCGGGATGGTCGGGGTAGCGGCTACGGGTTCATATGTAAAAAAAAAAGTCCATTACTTCTCTCCTTTTTTATTTTTGGGGAAATATTTCATTCCTCTGTTTTTCTATAAAAGTTTCGGTTCGTTCTTTTTCTCTTCGAGGGAATTAGGAATGGCAATAGGGTGTGTATGAGACGGGTCGGCCAATCTCACTTTCGTCTCGTCGGGTATTTTTACTAGCTTACCCCATATCCATACCTGATTAAAGCGGGACGGGGCAGGGTAAGTCCCTCGCCCCATTTATTTTTTATTTTTATTTTTATTTTTGTTTTTATTTTTTTTATGTCTTTAGTTAGTAAATATTATTACTTTTTTACTAATTTGTTAAAAGAAACTTATGTTCTCTTTAAAAATGATAATAAATTTATTATTTTTGTTCGATAAAAAACTTAAATTTAAAGTTAATTTTAAACAGGGCGGATAGCGGGGCAGGGACTATGTTTCCCCGTACCCCCCCGCTTCGGGGTAATGGCCCTCGCCCCATCTCCGCCCCGTGTATCCGGTTAGGCGGGTAATCCTCGCCACATTCGGGGTTGCGCCCCACGGGTATCGGGTTGAGCGGATTTTATTGCCATCCAAGGAGGAATCTTACCATATTCATGTGTTGGCTGATGACAAATACCTCAAAATTTTGAACTTTTACAAGGAATGCTCTACTGAACTTGATTAATCTATCAACGCATGGTACGTACTAGGACATTTTTATCCATCACTTCCATAGGTGTCTTAAAAAGGGGGTGCCCATTTAGGTAAACATTTTATTACATAAATATTTTCCTTTTTCCCACTATTAGTTGATTTATGCTCGTCAATATTTTCCTTTCGCCGAATGCATTGTTAGGACATGGTATCCAGGATATTGAAGAGGCGGAACTGAAAAAAATTATTGGCCTAATTCTATCTGTGTTTAACTTTAAAATTCTGAGTTTACACATTACTCTGGAATGAAACTAACATTTCAGCTGATATCTGTTGACAAGTCAAGTTGATTTGTGAGGCATTGCAATGAGAAAAAGAAACTAATATCTATAAACTCGAAAAAGAAAAATGGCTAAAAGGAAAACAAATTCGCCTAAAATGTTTCTAAACTACAAAAATGAAATAAATCAAGGGCAAAAACGTTTTACAATAAAGTAACATATTAATTATATAGAATGTATATAAAAATGAAATGCAATTTGCTTTACATGATTTAAATATGAGGCTTAGCATTTTGTTTTGCTAGGCATGAACACTAGTATAAAATGAATACAAGAGGTGAGCAGACAATTTTCAAAGGCTCTTTGGATTGGCAATCTGTGAGAAGATATCGTTAGTACTATCATCTGATGAGTAATTTGCGTCATCGTCACTTCCAAGATTTAAGGTATTTCGATGCATGGCTATGAGGTTGTTCTGATCAATATGTTCGGCATTCTGATGATTCATGCCGCCGCTGCTGCCTCCGCCTCCACTAGCACTTGAATCGGGATTCTCTTGCAGTTGCAGGGCAAACTCGAGATTCCAAAGGACATCACCCATGGAAGGGCGGTCAACACCATGATCCGACAGGCATTTCTCGGCAGTCTCTGTGAATTTCTTCAAGCACTCCGGTGTAATTTTTCCTTTCAGTTCAGGGTCGACAATGTCCTCGAGAGTCTTGCTTCTTGCACAACGTAATGCCCAATCGGCAAGACTGACCTGTTCTTTAGGCAAGCTTGGATTTAAAGCCGGTCTAGCGCAGAGTACCTCAAAAAGAACAACCCCAAACGAGTATACATCGGATTTCTCAGTCAATTGTTGTCTTCGGAAGTATTCAGGATCCAGGTATCCGAAACTTCCTTTCACTACAGTACTAACATGGCCTTTGTTCATGTTGGGACCTGTTTTTGATAACCCAAAATCTGAAACCTTAGCAACCCACTTGTCATCTACAAGAATGTTCGTTGTCTTAACATCTCTGTGAATGATGGTGTACTTTGCCCCGGTGTGGAGGTAGTGAAGTCCCTTGGCTGCCCCAATACAAATCTCCAGCCGCTGTTTCCAGGAAAGAGTGATTTTATTTCCCTTGTAAAGATGTTCCCTTAGAGTCCCCTTTCCCATGTAATCATAAACCAATATCATTTCCCCATTGTCTTCGCAGAATCCGATCAAGGAAACTAAATGCCTATGCCTCAGCCTGGAAAGCATCTCAATTTCCGTCTGGAATTCATTAACTCCTTGTTCTGAAGATGGATTTGATCTCTTTATTGCAACTTTGGTATCTCCATCGATTACTCCTTTGTATACCTTCCCAAATCCACCGACCCCAATGACATTGGAGTCGTCAAAATTTTTTGTGCCATTTTTAATCTCGGCTAAGGTGAAATAGCGACAATTACTTGCAGCATCAGAAGAAATCGTCGTGCTGCCTTGACTCTTGCCAGAAACAGATGATTTTGCCCCTGATGTAGTACTAGAATTCCAGGAAATTGGTAACCAACTAGTGGCATCTCCAGGGACTCTCTTCTTCTTCTTGTGGGCAACAAGAAAAATGGCGGCCGCCACCCCAAAAGCTGCAGCTCCGCCAGCAGCACCAGTGATAAGGGCCATGGTGGTGGTGGTGCTCTTCTGAGCAAAAGCCTTTGGCGCTGCTGCTTGTTTTTCCTGGTACTTCCTCATCATATCTGAAATCGTTGGATTAGGTCCTGCAAGATTTGATTTACTTAGTTTAAATATCTCCAATCCATTCAAAAGAACATCGACATATAGAGGTCTCTCTTCAACATTTGGGCGGAGCGTCACCCATAATTCTGCATCCCTACTCTTGTTAGACACTCTAATTGCATAATCCCTCGTGGTAGGACTTGCAACAGAATTCTGCCAGGCAAACAGGTCAACTGTAGTCGCTGCAGTCTGATTGTTGATGTATACATCGAAAACTCTTTCATTAGTTTTGGTCATTTCATCATCACACCAATGCAACCTGACAAGGTACATGAAGTTGGGGTCAACCTGGAATCTCCATGTCATGTTGATACCCTTGTTTACATCTGCATAAGGACCAATATTTCGAAATGTTGAGTAGACGTCTAATGGTGCAGTATAGGACGGTAAGCCTTTGTACCCAACGGGCACATCGGCCTTATCCGCGACTCCTGTGATAGCACCATACAAATATGGGGTGTCGTCGTACCAGCTACGTGTTAGGCCCCCGGAATCATTTGTTGGTGAAATATATTGCCCGCCGACATTCAATCTATACATATTTTCGATGCTGATACCATCCAGGGAAACAGTTGTAGTGGCAGCATCCCAACCTAAGTTCTCAGTGACTTCACCCGTCCCGACAACTACCGGTTCCCCACTGAATAATTCCGGTGCTGAAATTACCTCAATGCCATTGACAAAAGCGAAAGATTGTGGTTGTTTATCAAATGGCTTGAAAGTGACATTAAGAGTGGAAAATTCTGATGGGGCTAGAAAATATTCCTTTATGAAATAAGCCTGGGACAATGCTTCAGCGGTTAAGAAAGCACTGAAATTGCTCACAAGGGTGACTTCACCAGCAACAACTGAAAAATACGAATTGGAAATGTTGAAATTCGGGTAAGAAGATGGGTAGAAATACAGTCGAAGCAAAGTACGTGAGGTCGAATTTTGAACGGGGAGTTGATACGTTGTTTCAGACGTGAAAATTCTCCCCGTCATGTATGGGACTACGGCAGATAACGAAGGATCTTGGATTTCAGCCTTTGTCTCAACAGATTTTTCACCATTCACCAAATATTTCTTATCAGATTCCCAGGCCCGGCCATCTGAATCTTTCCCACCATTTTCAGATCCACAAGCCAACAACAACGAATTCGGGTTTTTACTTTCTGCTGCATAAATGGCACTGGAAAATGAAAACAGGCCCAAAATTAACAACAAAATTTCTATATTTGTGTGCATGGTTGCATGAAATGGAGAAGGAAATGGCGTACAGGAAACCAAATCTTTTGAAAACGGATTACAACTAGGTCTTCCTGTACGCCTGTATTAGAGTGAAACGAAAACTTCCTTCAACTGGTTTCCGATTCCTTTTTTCTATGGTTATGAATCAGAACAGGTCCTGGCATCCATGGAGGAGAGAATTCGTTGGAAAAATGGAACCAGGGAAGAAGAAATGATAGAAAATTGAATTGAGATCATTCTTTTTTGTCGTGCTTTTTTCTATGGTTGTCTTTCTTGGTCCATAAATCCATTGAAAAAACTTGAATAGTGAATGGAGGAGAGTGGAAATAGGAGAAAGGTGCTCTCTCCCCTATTAGCATTTTGGAGGATTAATTTTCTTTTCTTTATATGGAAATAATTAGTTTGATATATATATAGACACACACACACACACAAATTTAAGGATGAATTGGATTCAAAATAATAATATTCATCCATCATCGTTAGTCTATATGACATTTTACTATATGATGCATTAAACTACGTAATAAATTAGGGAGCATACATGTAATAACCCAATTTTTTAATTAGTCAAAGTCAAAGGTGAAATTATCAAAGTCAAGGTCAATATGGACTTAATTGGACTAAATTATTTTTTGGGGTTTATCTTGTAATTGGAAATATATAAAGTTTTAAAATGGATTAAATGGAAGTTGAGGACTTACTTATACAACATTGGAAGTTAGGGGGCTTATTGTGCAAAATTGCCACCACTTAGCATATTTTAAGGCTTAATAGCACAAAACGTCCCTACGTTTGACAGTTAGTGTGCAAAACATCCCAACGTTTCATTTTTTTGCATTTTCGCCCCTATTTCAACGTTTCAGTGTAGAAAACGTCATTTTCACTATTTTTCAGTGTAAAATGACCAATATACCCTCAAATTTAAATAAAACAAAGAAAATGAAATGAAAAATAAAAAAATAAATTGTAATTATACTCCCAAACTTTTTAAAAAGTGCAAGTGAGTCCAAAAGTCTTATTAAAAGGCT
This sequence comes from Fraxinus excelsior, assembly GCA_019097785.1. NCBI lineage: Eukaryota > Viridiplantae > Streptophyta > Magnoliopsida > Lamiales > Oleaceae > Fraxinus > Fraxinus excelsior. The sequence goes on along the minus strand of CM032643.1, from coordinate 23,481,005 downwards.
TAAGCACAAAACGTCCATACGTTTGACACTTAATGCGGAAAACGTCCCTACGTTTCAAACATGTTTGTATTTGTTCAATAGCACAAAATGTCTCTACGTTTGACACTTATTGCATAAAGCGTCCTTACGTTTCATTTCTTTTTACATTTTCGTCTTTATTTCAACGTTTCATTACGGAAAAACGTCATTTTCACTATTTTCAATGTAAAATGATCAATATACCCTCATATTTAAATAAAACAAAAAAAGAAAATAAAAATAAAAATAAAACAAAAAAGCAAATGAGTTCAAAAATCTTATTAAAACATTCAAATTATCAGTCTTTTCCTCATCTCTCAACTTTATCTTCTCTCCACCACCTAAACCACCAGACCCCACCATTCAAACCGTTAATGCTGGCCACAACTATTAGGCCCAGGATTGTAGAGGGAGGTGAGATGGTTTGAATGGTGGTGGTTTAGGTGGTGGAGGGAGTATAAAGCTAAGTGATGAGGAGAAGATTGATGATTTGAATGTTTTAATAAGATTTTTGAACTCATTTGCACTTTTTAAAATGTTTAGGAGCACAATTGTAATTTATTTTTATTTTTATTTTTATTTTTTGTTTTATTTAAATATGAGGGTATATTTGTCATTTTACATTGAAAAATAGTGAAAATGACGTTTTTCCGCAATGAAACGTTGAAATAAGGACGAAAATATAAAAAGAAATGAAACGTAAGGACGTTTTACGCAATAAGTGTCAAACGTAGGGACATTTTGTGCTATTGAGCAAATACAAACATGTTTGAAACGTATGGACATTTTCCGCATTAAGTGTTAAACGTATGGACGTTTTGTGCTTAAGCCTTTTAATAAGACTTTTGGACCCACTTGCACTTTTTAAAAAGTTTTGGAGTATAATTACAATTTATTTTTTTATTTTTCATTTCATTTTCTTTGTTTTATTTAAATTTGAGGGTATATTGGTCATTTTACACTGAAAAATAGTGAAAATGACGTTTTCCACACTGAAACGTTGAGATGTTTTGCACACTAACTGTCAAACGTATGGACGTTTTGTACTATTAAGCCCATATTTTAAACCCATTTCAACCCCTTTTCTCACACATTACACACACACGCAGGAGAGAAATCGGCAGAGAAGAAAGAGACCGAAAAAAAAAAAAGAGAAAGAAGAAGAGAAGGAAAGGGAAAAAAGAGAAGAAAAAAAAAGGGTAAGTGTTAAATTCCTCATTCTTGAGCTCAATTATTTATTTCTTTATGAGATGAATGAATTATTTAGTTGAGTTCTAGGGTTTTAATTGGTTTAACAAATTTTCAGATTTTAAGATAGGAGAAGATTGGAGCTCGAAATTATTAATTCTCTAGTTCCCTTTGTATTAAGGTAATGAATTGTATTCTATGAGCAAACCCTATGATTTTTATTGGATTCTTGAATTAACAATATTGTTGAATATGATTGTGTTGATGAAATAATTATTTGGAGTTATGGAATCATGGAGTAAGATGAAAAATTGCATGGGTTGGATTGGAGTTATTAGTTGTTACTAGTGAAGTGAATATGCATAATTATGCTTGAAATGAAGGTGATGTTGATGAGTTGGTTACTAGTAAAGGGATTAGAAAGTATAAATAGTTCCATTTGAATAGAAGAATTATTTGGGAGGTTTAGTCAAGTATCGAGAAATATTTAATTTAATTATTATGGCATTAGATATTAAAGGTTTCTTGGTTCGCTCGTGGTTAAATTGGTTATTCATATGGTATTTCAGATGGTGACACAGAAATTGGAAAAACCTACCGATCGTCCTAGTCTGTAGCTTGTTTTGAGTGAGTAGAAGTTTATTTTCCAAAAATAAATACTTATTGAATTTATATCATATGAGAAAGTTAATTATTTGATATACTTGATTTGACAGCATGACTTTCAGAATTAAATGAATTTTATAGTCAGTTCTTTTAAAGTTAAATTCAGTTCAGTGATATCAGTTCTCTAGCATGTTTTATTCATACTACATATTTCAGTATAGTTATAGTTATTTTCAAAACCACCAGAAAGTATCCAGGTGATTTTACCCCAGTCTGCACTGATGTGAATGCGTTTCCACGGTGTATGATATCAGATGGTTATTTTACCCAATCTGCACTGGTGTGAATGTGTTTCCGTAGTGTATAATCAATTATGGTGATTTTACTCGCTCTGCACTATTGTGAATGTGCTTCCATAGTGTATGACCAGATTATAGTTCCGCGTGTGTATGACCAGAATTTCATAATAGAATAACTTTGCCATGTATATCGGTATTCATCGATACACGAGTAAGGATATTCCGGGTACCTTTTTGATGTGATATTTCAGTATTTCTACAGCTAATTGGATTGATGATCATAGAATCCAGAATATTCAGTTTGCAATATAAAGTTTTCAGCTTATAGCATTGAACAACAAAAAGGTTTTAGATATTTTCGTATATAAGAGATTAACTTTATTCATTATACTTTAAGTTATTTATTTAGAAGGAAGAACGAAAGATTCTATGATGCTATCATGTTTCAGTTTTAAGATTATTATCAGATTTTCGACTTTCTCAAAGTTTCAAAAGAGTAAGAATTTTCAGAAAATGTATATAAATGAAAGAAAAATATTCTTATTTATATAATATCCACTCATTGAGTTAAAATTTCATATGTTTTGTCAACTCTTTTATTATCAGATAGTAGCTGAGTTGAGCAGCATCAGAGCCTAGTAATCCACCGTGTAGAGCCACATTTTGTCTATTTACGTATGACTCGTTTGTCAAATTTACTCAGTACATACTTCTTTTGGGAATACATGCATTTGTTGTCAGAAAGTTAAAGTTGTAATTCATGTATCCATGTCATAGGCTCATTACATACTGAGTATTTTGAGTACAGTTGAGACTTTTGTTTGTAAAGTATTTGTAAAAGTCGACTTTCAAGTATTGTATTGTAAATAGTTGGAGATGTGAGGGGCTGGCATGCCCTGTTTTCTATTATATGTGATTGTAATACCCCTAGACCACGAAAACTTAAAAGATTTGATAGGTACTTCTCATACCAACAAGGAGCACCTTCTTTTCCGAAAGTCCATCCTTAGAAACTCCACAGTTAAACGTGATTGGCTTGGAGCAATTCCACGATGGGTGACCCCCTAGGAAGTTTTCTCGTGGAGCATGCGAGTGAGGACAAAGTATGCTGAAAAGACTCATGTTGGTACAATAAGAACAGTACGTCGTCGATCTAACGGTCGGGACAGCCTGTTAAGTGGGACCCGGGTCGTTACAAATGGTATTATATGTATTGGTTTGAGTATATTGATTGTGGTTTTAAATGGTTTAGTCCATATTACGGGGGAAACTCTGTCAAAACTTTTATAAAATGGGTCACAGTTAGAACATGTCATAGTCGCCTTGATGGTGGGTTCGGCATTTAGTTGGTATCTACCATCGGCGCACGACACGTGTCAGGTCCATTAGGGTGACCTGGGAAGGGTCGTGTCAATATATATCTTTATCTAGATGGGTGATCATCTTGGAAATATAATAGCATTTCACACATGATGATCATTGTTCTACATATTTTATATAAATAGATCCAAGAGTTGCTGTTGTTTGTGAGCATCTAGAGGAATTCGAACTCGGGATATGAAAGTTTAGGCCATGTTCTCTTTGCTGTTTTCTGTTTTCGATTTTTCAAAATACTGAAAACACGTCCTCTTTCTCATTTTTGAAAATGAATTTTTTGAAAACAAGAAAAAAATTTGTACTAAAAACAGAAAACACTCAAAATCACGTTTTGAATGTTTTCAGTACAACACGCCTAAATTTTAGAAAACATGGGATACGCCATTTTCAACTTATCTTCTCCTTCCCCTCTCCCGTGACTTTCCTTCTTCCTCTAATTTACAATTCCTTTCTCTCCCAAAACCCACATCTCCCACCCTCCGCAAGAGAGCTTTCCGACTGAAACAAGAACGATGACTTCTATTTTGGGCTCTTTAGGTGCTGAAATTGAGTTTTCTAATAATGAGATGGTGGTTAACATTGAACTAGTTGGGTCTGTAGATCCTGAATTGAGTGGCATTGGCAAGATTAAATGTGGGTTCTTCGTTATTGGTCTTCTGCTTGGCCGGTTTGGAGAGGCTGTGGTTCGTTTGCCCGGTGGATGTGATATTGGAGCTTGGCCAACTGATATTTATGTCTGTGGGCTTTAGGCTCTTGGTGTTGTAGATGATAAAGCCCCGGGATCAGATGGATTCTCGTTCTCTTTCTATAAGGGTTGTTGGGAAGTGGTGCAATCTGACATTATGGACATCCTTACCTATTTTTTCCATCGCGGAAGATTCTTACAAAACACTAATACGACTTTTATTGTGCTTATTCTGAAAAAGTCGGGAGCAACAGATATTAAAGATTTTCGTCCTATTAGCTTAGTGAGTGGTGTTTACAAGATTATTTCGAAGATTTTGGCGAATAGATTAAAGGAGGTGTTGGGTAAGGTGGTGTCTAAATTTCAGAATGCTTTTGTCAAAGGTCGACAGATTTTGGATTCCGTACTTATTGTCAGTGAATGCATTGATTCTAGAATGCAACGAAGGGTTCCAGGAATGTTATGTAAGCTTGACATCCAGAAGGCCTATGATCACGTTAACTAGGGTTTCATGATGTATATGCTCAAGCGATGTGGCTTTGGGGAGAAGTGGTGCCGTGGATCCAGTTTTGTTTTTCTACGATTTCTTTCTCAGTCATGGTGAATGGTGCTCCGGAGGGTTATTTTCGTAGTAGTAGAGGACTGAGGCAAGGAGATCCTCTGTCTTCTTTGCTGTTTGTCATTGTTATGGAAGCTCTGAGCAAGATGATTGAGAAGACAGTGGGCCAAAACCTGCTAAGGGGCTTTGGTGTTAAGTAGTTGTAAGTTTCTCATTTACTATTCACAAATGATACGTTGATTTTCTGTGATGCAGATGCAGAATAGTTTAGAAACCTGCGTCGCCTACTCTTGTGCTTTAAAGTTGTCTCTGGATTTAGAATCAATTTGGGAAAATCTGAAGCTATCACTGTGAGAGAGGTTGATAATGTGGAGGAGTTGGCTGCGATTATGGGTTGTAGGATGGGGCAATTGCCTATGACATATCTTGGGCTTCCTCTAGGAGCATGGTTTAAAAGCATACAGATTTGGAATGGTATTGTCGAAAGGGTGGAGAGAAGACTTGCGGGTTGAAAGCATATGTACCTCTCAAAGGGAGGGCGCCTTACTCTCATAAAATCCACTTTGTCGAATCTCCCTACTTATTTCATGTCACTGTTTCCCATTCCTGGTGCAGTGGCAAAAAAATTAGAGAAGATCCAAAGGGGGTTTCTTTGGGGAGACTTAGAGGAGGAAAGGAAACTACATTTGGTAAATTGGCGAGGTGTTTGTTCTCCTATTAGATCTGGTGGTCTCGGACTGAGAAATCTTATATTGTTCAACAAGGCTTTGCTGGGTAAGTGGCTTTGGCGATTCAGAGTAGAGAGGGAGAGCTTTTGGAGATAAATTATAGGGGCTAAATATGGCGTCATAGAGGGGGGTTAGTGTTCGGGTGAGAAGCGTGGTTCCTACGGGGTGAGTTTGTGTCAGTATATTCGGCGAGGATGGAATGACTTTCGAGACAGATTGACTTTTATAGTGGAGAATGGTAGCTCCATCAGTTTTTGGGATGATTGTTGGTGCGGATATCAACCGCTCAAATTGGGATTCTCTTCTCTATACCGAATTCCGTTGGAACCGTCTGTCATGGTATATGATGTTTTAGAATCCCATAATGGGAGCAATTGGAACATTGCTTTTGGTCAGGGTTTGCACGACTGAGAGTTGGAAGACTATGCTCTGTTTTTGAAATCCCTTTATGAGGTTTATATAAAAGTTGGAGAGGGTGACTGCAGCAGGTGAAAACTGACATGTGATGGTATCTTCCCAGTCTGCACCTATTTTAGATCCTTATTGGGTATTGAAGAGAATTTGTTTCCTTGAAGGATGATTTGGAAATGCAAACTGGCCCCTCGTGTGGCATTTTTACTTTGGACGACAGTTAGAGGACAAATACTAACGGTGGACAACCTTCGCACTAGGGGCTTCTATGTTACCGAGTGGTGCTATATGTGTAAGAGGGATGAGGAGACGATTGACCACTTATTTCTTCACTGTGAGATCGCTCGCCTACTGTGGAATGATATTTTGGCGTCAAAAAACATGGATTGGGTATTGCCAAAGAGCATGGAGGACTTGCTAAAGGTATGGAGGAGGAAGTTACGAGATAAGGATAGTAAACTTGTTTGGAATCTTATTTCGGGGTGCATCGTATGGTGCTTGTTGAGAGAAAGAAACAACCGCTGTTTCGAATACCAATCACGGACCACAGCGCAGATTAGGGAATTGTTTTATCTAACATTGTATACTTGGTTTAATACTGCGGCTATTAGGCATATAGATGGACTGTCTAATTTCATGTCGTTCTTTTCTGAACTAAAATAATTGTACACCCCCCGTGTATTATGCATTGATTTATAAAATTCTGATTACCTTTCAAAAAAAAAAAAAAAATCTTCCTTTGTTCGATTGGTTTTCTTGCAATAAATTACTGCGCTTGAATGAAGAAAATGTGGGCTATTAACTTGTGAATTATAAGATTTGGCTAAACAGAAATTATTCTGGGATACTGCTCTGGTGCTTGTATCTGTTAAAGGAATCTTTTACATATAGTAATAGGTTAATTTTTTTTTTTTTTTTTCTTTTAATAGTTGTTAATTTGGAGCTTGTGGTGCATTTTTAAATTCTACCTTCTAAAACTGCATTTAAGCCTGATGCAGCTTATCTGGTTTCATATGGATAAGGTAACATTTTCGTTTCAAATGGAATTGAGAGGAAGAAAAAGGATCTTGAGTGTTCCCTTCTCAGTTTTAATTTGCTTTCTTTAAAATAGCAATGACTCTAACTTATTTAATAGTCCCCCTTGCAGTTTTCAAGTTTGTATTCATAAAAGCAGTCATGCATACATGTAAATTTATGTTTGTTGCTAAATGGGATTGCTCTGCAATTTGGGTTCTTGAAAAGGAGAGGTCTCAAAACGAAAGGTGTGGGCCAAATTCTGTACTAGTTTTGATTTTTGTAATTTTTTTTTAGCATTGAAACCTAATATAATGTTGCATTTGATGACTGAATACTGATTTTATTTATGTTATTGCAAACAAAATTTGATTCAATAATTTCAATTGTTACTTTATATCATCTCTTCCACTGCCGGAATTTTGATATCTAGGTGGTTTTTCATCAGAACTTATGATTTTGCTTAAAAAATCTGCAATTCATCAGTTACAAAATTCAATAAACCGTCTCTCAAGCAAATGTAGAATCATCCCTCTTATGTGAAATTTCTTAAAGTTGCTTACAAGAATATATATGTAGTCTGCTATTTATCCATGTATTGGTTTATCCCCGTGTATTGGATGATAACCCGAATAGAGAAGCTCGAACAGGTCAATTGATTTGCAACTTGAATCCCAATTAATACATGTGTACAAGTTTTTATCTGCACTCATGTTTTCCCAATAAATAAAATGCTCTTCAAACACAGACATAAGGGATTTTATGTTTTCGAATTTTGTACAATGTTGAACCACCTCGACTATATGCTACAGCCCCTTATGTGTAGGCTGGATTTAGTTTTTATTGTAGGCATGATATTTGCATTATATATGTGAAGCGGAGAGTTTTAAACTCAGACCTCTTGCTAATAAGATAATATGTTTAACCACCTCATAGAGAGGCCATATTTATGTATTTATATTTTCTCTAAACATGTTTAGAGAAGGAAATTTGTTTGCTAAAGAGATGGCATGAATTTTATGGACCACAACAGAAGGTCAGCTGATGAAATTGGAATTTGTCTTCAAATTTGCACCTATGTTGTCATAGGCAACTTTTCTTGTCCTTTTTGGGTTTGAAAATTGTTTTTCCATTTATTATTTTTGTTATTTGTGTTTAGTTATTCTGTTTTGCCTATCCAATACAATGAGGATGTGTGATCTCTTGGGATTTCCATTGATTGTGCCAAGTTATCAGGCATGCCCCGTTTTTGTGTTCACTAAAGAGAGAAAAACCTATATAATTTCTTAGACTAATATCTTTTCTTTCCTTTCTTCTTTGTGTTCGTCCCATTTTTTGTTAGGGTAAAAAGCATGGGGATTCTTTTGCTTCACAGTTTTCATCACACTTATGAAGTTAGGACGGATAACAAATATAATGATGTTCCAAGAAAAGAAGTAATGGAATCACACTTAATTTATCTCTTGTCGCAGTTCCATGTAAACTGCGTTGATCCATGGCTGAGGCAGCAGGGGACATGTCCAGTTTGCAAATTTAGAGCAGGGTCAGGAAGGTCTGAGAATGGACAAAGAGAAATGGATGCTTCGTAGATGGATTAATTTTTTCTATTGAAAAATCTATGTAACTTATTAGAGTAAATAAATGTACATGGTCATAAATTACAACGAATGGTTTTAGCCGCTACGTGTCTTGATTCTCAATGTTAAAGAAATTGCCATGAACTGGTTGCCTACATAGAACCATTGAAATATTAAATAGCAGGCACATTTCAACGCCCTAATAACTGGCCATCAAGTTTTGCCTTTTCTGTTCATATGGTAAAACCTCTTTTATTGAAGGTCGAGCTTCACTTGGTCTCTATATTTTTTGTTTGCTTATCCGTTGGTTTCCTTGTACAGGATTATGCTTGCTTTGTCTCCATATGCTCATCAAATGAAGCATTGTCTTTATATAAAAGAGGCAATAATACTTCACTGTTCAATTTTCTGCCTTCGTGTTCACACCAAAATAGTTTGTTGCTGTTCACTAACTAGTTTCATAAATATCTGGATTGGAAACGACGTTGTATGAAAAATATCTTCAACATATATATGAAAACGAAACCGATGTAGAAATCTCCTCTTCTTGCTCCTCTTCGACTTATTCTCTTCTTGTTCTTTTCTGTGTTTGACATATTTGCTAATTACTGTGATTAATTTTTCGTGTTCAAGTATTTGCTAAGGTAATAAGACTTCATTGTTCATTTTTCTGCCTTCGTGTTCACACCAAAATGGTTTGTTGCTGTTCACTAACCAGTTTCAAAAATATCTAGATTGGAAACGACGTTGTATGAAAAATATCTTCAACATATATATGAAAACGAAATCGACGTAGAAATCTCCTCTTCTTGCTCCTCTTCGACGTATTCTCTTCTTACTCTTCTCAGTGTTTGACATATTTGCTAATTACTGTAATTAATTTTTCGTGTTCAAGTATTTGCTGATTATTGTGATTCATATTGAAGGTATATTTCTATTTGTTGTTTTATTTTTGCTTCTTGATTTCATTTTTTTTTTTTTTGCATCATTCTTACATGTTAAATATACACAAATCTTATGTATTGTTAAAAACAATAGGTCAGCTTAAAATTTAATTCTTTGCCTCGTAGGGATCATGCGTAAAATTTATTTATTTCCATGTTAGAAAATATGCTCTGAAATGAATTATGCTGTGGAATGAGGAAGAGGGAAAAAAACCAGTGCGTTTTTTAGACACTGTGTGTGTCTTTGAATAATTTGGAGACACCGTGCCCAGTGGTGTCTCTGAATTATTCGGAGACACCGCCCATAGTGCCCGCGGTGTCTCCAAATAATTTGGAGACACAGCGTGTGTGTCTCCGAAAAAAATGGAGTGATTTTTTTTTTTTTAAAGAGCAATCATTTATGGTATGAAATTTTTTGTTATGGTAATAAGAGGCATAGTTGAATTCATTGATCAAAAGGAAACAACAATAAATTGTAGATTTGAAGTTATACTCCAATTTTTCTGTCATGTCTCCGCACCCGCACCCGCACCCGCACCCGCGCCTGTTTTTTTCATTTTTATAATTTTTGCCAAAAATACTACTTATTTAGATTTTATATAAACTATAAATACAATTTCACTTATTAATAATTTAATTCAAAAATATTAGAAAATCTTCAATTCCATATATATACTAGGTGCAATGCACGTTTGCTTAGTTTATATTTAATAATTTTGTTTAAGAGTTAATTTGTTATTAATAAATATGTAATTTAATTGATTAATTAAATAATTAATAATGTAATGTTTATGTAATTGATAAATAATTAAATAACGTGCTTCTCTTTGTCGTCTCCAACCCAAAATCACAAACATAAAACTCAAAGTTCATATTATGCACAATAATATTATACTATATTCTAAAAACAAATGACAAGAAAAAGATGTCTCAAATGGAAATACATTTTGAACATCCAATGACATTAACATCTATTAGGCAAACTTCAGTTAGTTTTGTATTCTTATTTTTGTGTCTACATGTCAAAAGAGTCACAATCATTATTTATTTCACCTGATTTACATTGAGGAAGTACATCTCTCTGAATTTTTCACCTCCAAATACATATATGAAGTCAGTACAGCTTGCCATAGAACTATAGTCTACAGAGGGTATGTGGGACCGTGAGGTGTAATCTTCGTTCTCAGTAAGCTCACCTATTATATTGTGCTCGAGATTGAGGAATCTGAGGTGGGTGGGAATTGCAAGTGAGAAATGAGAGAAATAGGCTATTTCCTTCATCTTTGCCCTATTTTGAAACAACTTCAATCTCTTTTCTCTCGAATCGGTCGATTTTTTTATTTTCTGTAAGGCTTCTGTGAAACAGTAGCCTGTAAGTCCAACATTTCTCATGAATTGATTGCTGAATTTGAATGGATTAAATTGGATGTCTCCATATATTGCTTGTGCGAGAAAAAAAGATGATTATTGCGCTCATGATTAATCCAACTAAGATGATGGGCAAGCACAGCCGCCCCCAACCCCCAGCCACCACGGTTTCTTGGGGGCGTCAACCATGAAAATGGGGGAAGAGCTTCTCCATTAAGGTTTTTCCAGTGTTGAAAACCGACCCGGTCATCGACCCGGAAAAGGTGAAGGGTCAAGGGTCAAAAGGTTCAACCAGGGTTGAACCGGATGCAATAAATACATACAAAAATAATAAAATAATATAAAAATAATATATATTTTTTAAAATTTTCATATTAATAATTCAAAATAAATATATTTTTACTAATTAGATTCAATATCCTACAATTAGTCTCAATACTAAAATTAAAAATCAATATGTTAAAATAGTTTACTTTGTTAAATTAAAATAATTTAAACTTATAGAAAATGATATTTAACATTAATATATTAATAATCAAGTGTAATTTAAGTTAAATTTGAAAATTAAATAAATGAAAGAATGAAGGTGAATATTACAATTTAATTAGTTGTTATTAAAAATCAAATTAGCCAAACATACATTTGAAAATAATTTTGATGGGTATTTTAACATTTTTTGGTTATCACTATCTCACATTGGAAGTTTATAAAACTATTAGAGTTAAGAACATGTATAAAAGACACAATCCCACGTTGGAAGTTTATGAAACCTTTGGAGAGAAGTGCATCTATAAAATGAGCATGACATCCATTACTTCTCCATAGGCCTTAGAATTCTAAATAAATTTTGAAACTCATTTATGAAGTTAAAAATTTTTAAACAAAAAAAAAAAATCGAAAATCAGGACCGGTTTGACGGGTTTTAACCGGTTTGTTTTTTTCAATTTTTGGGAGTTGAGGAGGCGGGGACGTCTTGTGTAAATTTGATATGTTAAGGTCATTGGCTGCAATTTAAGGATTAGAGTTAAAGTTTAAGTTTTAGCCTCTAAGGTTTTAAATAAATTCAAGTTGGACCCTAAAGTTATAGGTTTTCCGTTAAAACAAGAAATTCCATTAGTTTTTCCGTTAAACCAATAAATTTTGTTTCATAGCCACTTTTTATATATAGAAAGATATAAATCAAAATTCCTTATTTTAGACATGAAAATAAAACACAAGTGCCGTGTCTCAGCACAGTACGGAGACACACATTCCCTCACAAATTCACAAATCAATGAATACTACAAAAATTCATAAGTCTCATTTTGTTCAAAAGGAAGCTCCGATTTCAGAAGCAATTTCAATTTAAATATAGTACAGCCATGGACGCTGATTCTTGGGCTGCTTGTCTCTTCTGCCTCCAGGTTTATCAATCTGTTCTTCAATCTCAATCTGGTAAACAACATTATTACGCAATGTTATCAATGTACAACAAACAACAAATATTTATCATATTAATTTGTGTAAGAAAAGCAGATTCCAATATATATTTGCGAAGAATTTGACTTTTGTCTAAAACGCTAATATCACCTTCAAAATACCACTACCAGTGCATTGCACATGTTAAGACTAGTTTTACAAAAAATGGGAATCAAAGGCTAAATAAGAAAATAACATTACAATTTTGTCCAAAATATTATTCAATGTTATCTAATAAAGAGAAATGTTTACTTCCTGCTATTGAATTCTTGTCACAATTTACATACAAGGATAAAAATTGGGATGTGTCAAATTTAATTTAGATTGTGTTTTTTATATCTGAAAAAAAATATTTAAGATTCACCAATTTCAAATTTATATGTTATTTAATACTATACTAACATTAAACTATTAAAATTTATTGAAGAATCAGATTTCTCAAAATTTCAAAATAAACGCGTTTTCTATTTTTATGTTTTCAGAAACAATTTTTCAGAATAACAAAAAGAATGCATTTTCAGCAATTTCAAAACAGACACTCGAAATACAAAATACAAAATGAATTTAAAACTCAAAACTGAAACACAAAGAGAACGGCTCATTAATTGCTTCAAATGTGCAACTTGTAGTTGTGCACACTTCTATGTGGAAAATTTTGAAGGAAAAACAAGGTCATTCTCAATCGAAAAGAAGTGCAAGGAGCAATACGCCATTTAGATATAACACATAGTTCAGATTCATGAAGATTCGATAATGACTGTCATTTACAGTAACGTATGGAGAAGTATTCATCTTAAGTGAATAGGGAGATGCCACACAAAACCAAACTTCATTCAAGTGTTCGACTGTTGGTGTTGATACCAATTAATTTAGACCCCAATCTGATTTTAAAATCCAACTTTTGATTATCAAATAATTAGTAGTTGTTTCAATAAATTTTTGGAAACTAATCATCGAAGAATCTTTACTAAACATGTTTTGAGAGGTATAAAAATGTTAGCTTTTCAGATTCTTTTAAACCATAACTAATTAATTATTTTCTTTACTAGGTTTATTAGTATTCCAAAAAAAATAAAAAATCAAATTGCTACAAATCGGAAACATAAAAATAATCTAAATTTATTTGAATAAAGATATTTCAAAAAGTGGTTGTTTTAAAATTACACCAATAGAAGACCAAATGTGTGTTTGAGCCACATTATTTTGGAAGAATGTACTATGGAATAGTGGATTGCTGGAGAATGTGTGATTGAAAAAGAAGCAAAATTATTGATTTGATGAAAAATATTATTTTATTAAAGAATGCGTGTTTGAAATGAGTAGAAAAATAAAAATAAAAATTTTAATATATATCAAACAGGAGCCAATTTTTGTAAATAATTATATTATAAACTTTGCCAAACATGCACAAATTTATAATGCAAAATGTCCATATTTTCCATGATCGAAATACTTCCTTTTGAGAAAAGTAATTTTTGTTATTAAGGGTGTGTTTGGCCACATTATTTCGGAAGGATGTATTTTGGAATAGTAGATTGATGGAGAATGTGTGGTTGAAAAAGAAGGAAAAATTATTGATGTAATGAAAAATATTATTTTATTGAAAAATGTGTGGTTAAAAATGAGTAGAAAAATAAAAATCAGAATATTAACGCGGCTGAAATAGGGGCTAAATAGTATATACTAAAAATGTGTTTTTGTTAAAAAGTAAATACGAAAAATAAGTAACTTAAAATTGGTTTTACTTATTTCAAGGGCAGGCAAAGACGGTATCTCTCCATATAAATGTATGTGACAGATCAACAAAGATGAAACCCATAAACCCTGGAGATTGCTTCACTGAGTCTGAAGCCAACTTTTCGATATTACCAAAACCAAAAATCATGTACAATTGAGATTTGAGCGCTACGTGTACTTATCTCAGATCGAAAATTTTCAATGGCTTCCAAAAAGTATTATTCATTTGCGGCTTTCTTTATAACTATACTCACCTGCAATTTCCCACAGGCTTTTGCTGATTCCATTCAAGGATGTGGCGGATTTGTTGAGGTAGTGACTAAATTCCGAAAATGATTTCGTTTTCTGGTCTAATGGGACAGAGATTTAGTGGATCTTTCTATAAGTCATCTGATTTTTGAGTGTAATCGGTGTTAGATTTTATTTTTAAACTTCACTCTTGGGTTATTGTGGAAGTGAGATGTATTTTTGATTTTGCAGGCCAGTTCCTCGTTGATAAAATCAAGGAAGTCAACTTCAGCGAAATTGGATTATTCTCATATTACTGTATGGGAATTGGATTTCATCTGGATTATTTTTATACATGAGATACTGTTAGATTTGATTTGTTTATATACTTTTTTGGGCATGAATAAGAATAAAGATACTGAGACACTGCTATGTAGGTTGAGCTTCGGACTTTGGATGGTTTAGTTAAGGACAGCACCCAATGTGCTCCAAATGGTTACTACTTCATTCCAGTTTACGACAAGGTACTTCATCGGATAGAATTTTCTTGCAATGCTGTGATTTTAGATCCCTTCAACTATTTTTTATTATTATTATTATTATTATTATTATTATTATTATTATTATTATTATTATGTGGTAAAAATACCTGTGTGAACATGAATTCTCAAGTGAGTCTGGGAATAAGGTTCATCTAAGCTATGGATGCCTCGTTGATTTTGTCTAGATACTAGAGAACAGGATGCATGGACATGGAATTTGGCTTGGGTGTCAAACTTGGTGAACTTGAAATTTTAATAGGGGTTTGGGGATCTACTTAGGAGTTTAAATAGTCTTGAGATCCTTGGGAATAGGGTTCAGATCGGGATTGGGTCCTCTAGTGCTTATTGAAGACCAACTTGATAACTGAAACAAGCCAAACTCAAATACAGTTTAAGCTTGTCTCATCAAGATCACATCTATAAAATTGTTTACATTGATCAGGCTACTTAAACTCACTCTAATTTAGCTTTATAAATGTTCATTTGAGCTGGTGAAAGAAATGGCCCAAGCTTTTGCATTGCCCATGGCATCACCACATCAGGTTGAACAGTATAAAGCTTGATTCTACTCTTTACCTGTTCTCATCTTTTTTGCATCAGAATTAACACTTCATTACTGAACCTTAACAAGTCATGAGATTATCAACCGATGGTGGTCAAAAAAGGAAAGGAAATGATCTCTGAAGCATCAAAAGTAGAAGGGTCCTTGTTGTAATGTCAGTCATTCTTTCTGAGAAACTATGTTTGCAAGCTTTAATTATCATTAAATGTGGAATAGTGTAATTCAATGTGTTGATAAAGTATTCGAATACATGGTCAACTTTGTTGAAGAGAAAAAGTGGTTGAAAGCCGAACAGAAATAATTGATTTTGCGTCTCTTTTTTGGATCAATTGCAAGTTGCTACGTCGAGGAGTTAATTACTTCTCGAGTGTGTTGGACTCAACTGCGTGCAGCTCTACTTAGATGCAATTGTTTTTCAGTGGCTAGTTTCATTTTCAGTAACAGCAATTTTTTTTTTTTTCCTCCCAGTTTTAACACCTGATTTCATTCTTGGACGCAGGGTTCTTTTGTGATTAAGATCAAGGGACCTGAAGGATGGTCATGGGACCCAGAACAAGTTGAGTATTGTGATATTGTAATATAGCCCTTGTTTGAGCCAACTTTTTTAAAAATGAGAATGAAAAATATAGCCGTTATTGGGGCCCACACAAGAGATAGAAAATTTGAATTTAAATGTTGATGTGATGAATAACGGTCATATTTTTCATTTTAAGGAGAGAAGAATATGGCTCAAACAAGGCCATATTTACTTTGAAGGATAACTGTGTTTAATTTTTCAAGTAAGCAAGTTAGTTTTGTATTTGTTGGTTGTTTGGTGTATCTGCACATATTCTGACATTAGATTTTTTTTTCTTTAGGTTCCTGTTGTCGTTGATCACACTGGTTGCAATGCAAATGAAGATATAAATTTTCGGTTTACTGGGTATGTAATAAATGTTTGTAAATTATTATTTTCTTTTTACAGTTGTATTGTTTCCTTTGTTCCGTTTTGCTGTTGGCACCATTGTCACACATGCATTATAATCTTTGCCATTCTAGCATGTGCATTTCTGAACCATGGACTTGTGGGTTCTCAACCTGAATTATAGAATTGTAGCTTCATTGATTTACTACTTGCAGGTTCACCATATGTGGAAGAGTTGTGGGAGCAGTTGGTGGAGATAGCTGTTCGCATAAAAATGGAGGTCCATCTAATGTAAACGTCGAGCTATTGTCTCCCAGTGGAGATGTTGTGTCTTCAATTATAACATCGTCAACAGGGAGTTACTCATTCACAAACATCATTCCAGGTCTCTGGTTACTTTCCAATTTCACGGTGCACTTTAGCACGAGTAAATTATGCAAGAACTTCTAAACCATGACGTTTACTCTACATAATTGTGCATAAATACTATATGATGATGGAGTCTTTAAGTGTATCAGGCGGAAAGTAACATCTACTTCCATTGAATTAGAAGTTTCACCGCCCTACTATGATTTCTTAACGCTTCTTTCTTTAGAGATGTTCGTTTTCTTAACAATTTCTATTTTTGGAAATAGGAAAATACACAATACGTGCTTCTCATAGTGATTTGAAGATTGAGGTCAAGGGTTCTACCGAGGTGACGACAGGCATCCCCTTTTCTTCGTACGGGTTTTGTAGTTAACATAGTAGGAGAGGAAAACCTTTTACGCGCGTGTGTGTATGTGTATATATATATAGACGTAAAAGATTTTCCTCTCCTATTATGTTACCACAAAACCCTTGCCTTCATACCGTAATTATTACTTCTTAAATCTGTCCCAAGGCCCCTCTTTCTCACTAAAGATTATATCATTATTAACATTCATTTCTTGTAACATTGCCACTTGGTACATACCACATTTGCAGGTGGAATTAGGGTATGAAAATGGTGTGGTTCAAGATATTTTCTTTGTTTCTGGCTATGATATTCGCGGATTTGTGGTTGCTCAGGTACATATTCGTTAATGTTTTAGTGTGTTTTTCTTTCTATTCTTGTTCTTTTTTCAGCTTTTAGCAGCAAATATTTTGATATAGCTTATTAAGTGCATGTTTTAGTGCTTATAAGGAGCTTTTATGCACTCCCAGACATTCTCTAATGCTGTTCAGATTGATTGTGTTAAAAATCACCACATGGTAACTTTACATCTAGAAATATTTATTTCTTACATCATTTGCTCTCTCTGCCAATCTGTACATTATTATGTGTCCACTGATAAATTTTTACTATATGATTTATAAATCTTTTAATTGCACGTTGTTAGGATCATATATTGCTTATAGAGGCATAATATTTCTGAGTGCTACCTTTATTGTGCTGATGTTCCTGTACTTACTTTTACAAGATAATAAAAACTTGCCAGCTGTTATGCTCTTCGTTGCAACATACATTCATCTTTTCATCAGAAAATGAGAGACTATAGTGTTGAAAGCTTAGTCTCTTCTTTGAATGGATCTTATTTTCATCAATTGCTGACTGTGTCCAGAGTAATACTTAATGAAGTATCAAGTTGCATCCAGTTTTTTGGGATCTGTGAGCTGTTGTCAAACTAAGTAATATGTTGATTTGGTTGTGGTCATCAGTTCCCCTAATTCTCCAAGAAATTGTTTTGGTTATTCTGTTATTCTATTTGGTAATGAATAAAACTCTTGTCAATGATAGGGAAATCCTATATTGGGAGTTCATATTTACTTGTACTCAGAAGATGTCTTAGAGGTGGATTGCCCCTATGGCTCTGGTAATGCACCTGGACTGGGAAAAGCTCTCTGTCATGCTGTCTCTGATGCTGATGGGATGTTCACGTTTAAATCAATACCTTGTGGTACTTCTCTGATAGCTCTATAATTTATTACTGATCACCGATGGTTCTTGCTGGTTTGTTATATTTCCTTCAGATTGCAGTTGTCTTATGTGGTCCTTTTGTTTTTAACCCAAATTTTGATACACGAACCCATGTCTCCTCAATATTTGCCTTCAAATTTCAAAGTTTTTCCACATCTCAGACCTTTTACTCGGTGATTCAATATGGATTTGATGGAATTCTAATATCCTGCAGTGGCTTGGTTTGTCACCCATCGCCATATCTTGATCTGGGAAATGTAGTCCTATTTATCTCATTGATGTGGTCTGAGCATAAATTCAGCTGTTGCTTTTATCTGTATATACTAAAACGGCCATTGCCTATCTAAATAGCTTCTTTTTTCCTCTCTCTTTTTCTGTGGTATTTAGCTCACCTACTCTCCTAAATGGGTTTTCCAGGTGTTGACAGTTTGTATTAGTCATTTGAAGTTACAACCAGGATTGCTAAAATAATTTATCTTTGGCTCACCTACTCTCCTAAATGGGTTTTCCAGGTGTTGACCGTTTGTATTAGTCATTTGAAGTTACAACCAGGATTGCTAAAACTAATTTATCTTGGATTTGCTGCTTAAATACATGGACTGATTAGGTCTTTTCTGGATTTTTTCTGAAGTAAAAAATTTCTGATCAAGAAAGCAAACGAATATTCCCTTTCCAAACCCTGTATCTATGTTACTTGGTTTTCTTCTTCAGGACATACCGGAAGTTGGTGCTTCAAAATATCTGCTTCTGTGGAATGCATGATAATAGACACCATTATTGTTTCTGAAAACCCATTAAATCTTTTGAATCTTAGTAATTGATTTGGTGACATACCTGCAGGTATCTACAAACTTGTACCCTTCTACAAGGGTGATAACACGGTTTTTGATGTTTCACCTCCTTCGTTGTTGGTGTCTCTTTCGCACGATCACACTATAATCACTCAGAAGTTTCAGGTAACGTAGCAATGGTTTTAGTTATCTTAAATTGGAAAATTTCTCCCGAACTGGTTATACTTTATGGATATCTTCCCTAAACATTTCAATACATGCTTCTTGCTTCCTGTTATATGGGATTGATTGTTGTTTTTTGGATATTGATCATAATGAAGGCAGTCTTCTTAGTATCTGTAAGGATACTTACCTACAGTGCTAGTTGAAATTTAGGTTAATTTTATACATACAACCAATCCCATTTATACTAGTGCAATCATATTTATGAAAGGAAAAGGAAAAAAATTTATCCCATTACCACATTGAATCCCTTTCTAGATTAGAATATAAGATAGATGGAATACAAATTAAAATAGATTTCTTATTCTAACTCTCCCCTCAAGTTGGTGTATAGATATTACACATGTCCAACTTGAATAATGATGCATAAAAAAAGGACCGGTCTTGAGAATTTAGAGGCCCTAGGTGACTAATCTAAGGCGACTAATTCTTATGAGAACCTTCAACATAATCATTTTTTCACAAGTGTAGCAAAATTTAAATATTTAAATAATTAACACTTTTATATTAAAAAGAAGACTTTATGTAATTCAAAAGATAGAGTAGCAAGTTCGAGTCCCCTCTAGGCTATTGAGGTGAGTACCTGACCATAAGCTTCAGGGTCCCGGGAGATTAGTCGAAGTGCGCACAAGCTGGCCCGGACATCCACGGTTATCCCAAAAAAAAAAAAGGATAGAGTAGCAAGCTAAAACTTCTCTCACAACTTGAGAGATTAGGCTAGTATAAGATTTAACCTTCTCACATTTTGAGATGTAAAATTAGTAATCAAATTACTAAAATCAAGTTTTTCCAACATATTTTTTTCAATAGAAATCATAGCTAATCCATTCAATCGCTCTTGTGACATGGTTGATCAAAGATATAACTTAATTAACTTCAACTTTGAAAAACTTCTTTCAGTAGAGGCAACTGTAACATGAATAGTCAATAATACTCTATAAGCAATCCAAGCATTTGCAAAACAACAGTCCATTCTCTTAATGTAATCCAACACATCAATTGCTCCAATAATTTATATGGGTATTGATTCCCTCAAAACTTTCAACTCGGAATATAATTCTATACCATCAATATCAAAAACCATATTATGCTTCAAATAATTTTCAATGTTAATGCAAGAACACTTCAAACTTTTATCATCAATAGATTTAAGTCTTTTCAACAAATAAAAATCCTAAAATAGCATCATATTTTTGAAATTGCTCAAATCTGTTCTGAAGTGATGATAGAGCCTGATTGACTATATATATGAAATAATTGATCTTAAAAGATTTTTCAGCTATTTGTGTTATCTCTTCATAAGAAATCTCATCAAACTGTTTCTTTTTATGTATAACCCGTTTTTCATGAAATATCGGTTCAATTTCTAATTCATTTGCAATCTCTTTAGCATCAACCATAGCCGGTTCAAACCCAGATTTTTTATAACTTTTGAAAAATGAAATGAGACCATGTAAATGGTTTATAACAACATCAATATGCATTTCTTTTGCTCGCAAATATTTGCTTACTCTGTTAACATTATTCAACACTTTATACCAAATAATAATTCCAAGAGTATGTTTGGTAGAGAATAAAATCGGATTAAAATTGAAAAACTAGCCGTTATTGTTGACTTTTATTAGACGAGTGAGATCCAATAACGACTATATTTTCAATTTTAATTGGATTAAAATGGTGGCCAAACAAGCTCCAAGTAAGAATTCAAAATTCTCAATTTCATATGTTGTCAATCTTAAGATCAACAACATTTGCCAATTGAAGTAAAAAAAATTGTGTATGTGGAGCTTGAAATCCTATTGCTTTAACACTTTCAATATGGCTTTCCCAACGAGTTTATGACAAAGGCTTAAGGGTAATACCATTTACATTCTCTTTGAAAATTTTCCCCCTTTTAGTAGATGACGAAAATAAAGCGTATATACGTTGCATCACCCCAATGAAAGATTTAGGTTTTGAACAAGTGGTCATATTACAAAGTGCAAGATTAAGACTATGACACCTATAGGGACTATAGAATGCTCTAGGATTTAATTGTAATAGTCTATTTTGGACTCCTTTATGTTTTCCTTTCATGTTAGCACAATTATCATAGCATTGACCCCTTATATCATCAATATCAAGTTCTAGATTATTCAAAGCACCAGCAAGTTCATCAAAAAGTCCCTTACCAAATGTATCATCCACCAATAAAAACCCTAAAAAGAATTTTTCAACCTTTACCGAACTTGCTGAAATATCTACACACCTCCGCAAAGAATAAATTTTGACTTATGTTCATTAATATATTCTTCTCTGTTAGAGCTTGTTTGCCTTTCATTATAATATCCTTTATAATTAAATGTCAAAGTCAAATTTTAATTTTAACACACATTTCGTATGATCCAAACCTACTACCCACTTATCCACTACTCATTTCTATCGCTTATAATTTCAACAACTTATAATGAAACCCAATCAAGCACTTATAGTTCAAGAGGCTGCACAGAAAAAAATGTGCTTATATTTTGCTGCAGGACAACCCTGCTAGTTACTTATGTTGGCCTTTATAGTCAGGATGTTCTATATTTATACTATCTGTATCATTTGAAAAGATAACTTTATGACTTAAGCTTCTGTCTATGCAAGTAATTACCATTGTTCACATGTGCATGCTTAAGTATCTTCACATAAACATATTATGAATGGATATTACCAAATTTAACCTAATTCCGTAGCTTGACAAGACTCATACTGGTGTTTTTTAAACATCAATTCTTTACTAAATTTGGTATAACGTCTACATGGTATGCCCCGTCGGTGTTAACTAGGTTACTGGATTCTCTGTTGGGGGTCGTGTTGTCAATGGAAATGGTGATGGAGTGAATGCTGCAAAAATTATAGTAGATGGCCATGAAAGGTCAATAACCGATAAAGAAGGTCATTACAAACTTGATCAGGTAAGTTTATCTCTCTGCAGCTCTACTTATAAGAGCAACATTTAGTTTCAGTTTGCCACATTTTCGACTCAGAGGTTGTCTAATCAGCAATTTCTACTTCTTAAAAATTGTCTTCGTTTATTATTTTTTTTGTTATTATTAACACTTCCCAATTTATTGTCCTATTCTGTTATGATATGGTTGATGTTGTTGCTATTTTGTATTTACATGCATTATGCCCATTAGTTATTGCTTACTCAGTTAAAGAATACTAACTATCAAGCTATTGAAGTCCCTTTCCTTGTTTTTAGAGCTTGAATAAATTTTGGTTTCGGTAGAGAGTATCACAATAGGCATGCATTTTTAAGTGGTATTCCAATTCTTCCTATCTCAGCATCATGCATAGTATCTTTCTGTTGGATAAATTCCTTTCACGCATTAATATGTAATGGTGTTGATTTTTCTTTTTCTTTTTTTCCTTTCTTTTATGGCTAATTGGTTAATGCTTCTAGGTTACGTCTAAAAGATACAGGATTGAAGCTAAGAAGGAGCACTATAAGTTTGAAATTCTGAATGACTTTTTGGTAAGTCAATTCCATGGCTTTTACCTTGCCATATCGTGGTGCATTTATCATTCTCTTGGAAAACTAAATAGACTATAAAGTCAGATATTTTAACTAGAATACTTGATCTCCTTTTGATTTTAGTGAGCTTTTCCATATCCTTCTTTGTCCTTTGTCCTCTAATTTATAATTTAATTCCTAGGTTTTGCCAAACATGGCGTCAGTTTCTGATATAAAAGCAGTATCATATGACATATGCGGCATGGTGCATACAATTAGTAATGACTACAGGGCTAAGGTAATATTTATATATCCCTGCACGTATTTTGAACGTGTAACTTTTTTTTTTTTTTTGGGTCAAAAAAGGGGATCAAAGGATATCCATCCCCCAAAAGGAGGTTCAAACCCAGGTCATTTGCCTTAGCTCTTATCTCTTGAGCTAGGCCTGGGCCTGTTTGAACATATAACCTTTGATAAATTAAAGCAGCCAACTCTTAAGACCAACAATAAGGATATTTTAAAAATGTCTTTCATTATCTTAACTGAAGTACATTTCCCATGTATAGATCAGTCAATCCTTCTTCACCTTGGCCTGGTTGAGGCATCGAGCAATTGCTGCCCCACCTCATCCCCTACCTGACTAATTTGATCTCTCTTTGTAGACCTTCTCACTTCTCAATGTATTGAATCCCAGCCGTGGTTAAGTTTCCCCATCTAAGAGCTCAAAAATCTTTGCATAACCTGAAACACAATCTTTTACAACATCACTCCAGTACCAACATTCTCCTGACTAAAGTTATTCGTAATAAGTTGTGATATTGTGAGCTCTTGTGGATTCAGATAATTGCTTCAAGATGAAAATATATGGGTGGGGTTTTCGTAAAGAAAAAGGAGAATATTCAGAGAATTATCTTTCACTACACGAATTCCATATCCCAGCTTTCAAATTCTGAAAAATTTACGGGGTCAACTACTTGGCCTAATTTTTACCGAGGCTCTTAGAAATCCCACATTCCCACTCCATCCCTGTCAGCTCGCAGATGCACATGAATGCACTGGACAAAAGCACAAAGCCATGAACTGATTGCTCAATTTGCTTCTCAGAAACGTGAGATACTTTTTATGGGGGCTTTAAGTTTAAAACTTCCATGATCTCTTATTATATGCTGTGCGATTTCTCTTCAGTCTTCAGTAATTAAATCATATTTATGCCAGGTGGCATTGACTCATGGACCAGAGAATGTCAAACCGCAAGTTAAAAAGACTGATAAAATTGGGAAATTTTGCTTTGAGGTATGTTAATAACTTAATATACATCCAATTGATTTTTCATTGTTTCTGGAATATTTTCCTTGTGGCTTTAGACTACTGAATCAAATGATACTTGGCATACTAAGTTATATGTGTAATCCTAATTTTTTAGTTGTGCAACATGAATGCCACAATAATTTTTGCACCACTGGCAACGTCCTTTAAAAATGAGGATCTAATCTGAAATCCAGCCTTTACTAATTAGATGCATGATCATTACATGCATTCAATATGCTGATCATTGTTTCAAATATACTCATAAATCTATTAGCATAAGATAGAATATGACACCCCAACTGAACCTTCTTATAGAAACATATTGCTAACTTTAACATTGCATGCAATTTCGTATGCATTTAACTTATAATTTCTAAAACCTAGCTATTGCACACATTTTATAAGGGTAAAATCCTTTTCTGTTGAGCTGGTTTATGGTTTAAAACCAAAAACCAACCTATGGAAAATCCATGGGGGGCAAAATGGACAGCAGGACAGGTTTTCAGTTTCTGATTGGCTTTTAACTTTCATCTTTACGATATAAGTTTAGTTATTCTCCCGGTTGTTTAGTATGTTTTCATTTTAACATTTTGTCATAGCTTTATGGGGCATTGCAGGGTTTCTATAAACTACCAGCAGTTCACTTTCTATATTTAAACATGCAAGAAATATTTCAATTACTGTCTCAATTGTGTGGCATTTCATTTTGATTGCTTGTCATTCTCGTTTTTTTACCAAAGTTGCATCACTTTGCAATCTTAAATCCTCCTTAGGTTCCACCTGGTGAATATCGCTTATCTGCTTTTCCAGCAACGCCTGATACTGCTCCAGAACTTATGTTCTCTCCACCTCACATTGATGTCTCAGTCAACAGTCCTTTACTAGGTGTCAAATTTTATCAGGTGAGAGTTTACAAACTCAAGAAGAGCCGAAAAATGCTTTTATTTCTCCATATAAATATAGCTATAGTATTTGTGTTTAAATTATTGACAATTATATTTTCTTTATGATCTGTCTTGTTATATATATTATTATGAGGTTTATTAAAGCAGCTAACGCTCCACTTTTATTTCTCATTAGCAATTTTTTTTGTCCCTGAATCCTGATTAACTCCTGCTTTTATATTTACTTAATGTACTTATTTGAATTTTAGGCACAAGTAGATGTCCGTGGCTCGGTAGTCTGCAAGGAAAGATGTGGTTCTTCTGTTTCAGTTATGCTTGTAAGAAAGGATGGTAAAAGTAAAGAAGAGATGACAATTAGTTTGACTGATCAGAGTAGTGAATTTTCATTTTCCAATGTCCTCCCTGGGAAATACAGCATTGAGGTAATGCCATTAGCTTTTTATTCTTTTTACTTTTGAAACCTACTTCATCTTGTCATGATTAATTTAGTTTCTGCTGTGATGATATTATCTTTGATTTTCTTAGTACTCTTTCCATGGTTGCTTCTCATTTTAAATTGTCAGCTGCTTACATTTTAAGGTTATCTCCACTTTCTGAAATGGTTGCCATGTTATCTCTGGTAACAACATTCACCCATTGCACATATTCTCCCCTCCGATCAGTTATGGGAGTCACCTGATAATAATTAGCCATAAAATTCTAGATATCAGTCCATAGCACATGCCGTGCCACTGCCAGTCATCTGGTTATCCTTTATTTACTTACCGATTCTTTTGATCTTCTCATTTCCCATGTATCTTTTTGTTCCATTTCTAGGTCAAAAACTATTCCCCTGCAACAATGTCAGGAGATGATATATGGTGCTGGGAACAGAGTGCTTTAGATGTGGATGTGGGTGCTGACAATGTTGAAGGGATTACTTTTGTTCAAAAAGGCTATTGGGTCAGTGTGACTTCCAGCCATGGTGCGGATGCTTACCTGAATCAACCAGATGGTTCTCGTGTGGATTTGAAAATAAAGGTTGGCGCCAACCTTGAATATGAACTTCGTAATCTCTCTCTCTTTGTATGAAGCCCTCTTTTATAATTTTTCTTTTCAAATTTCAGAAAGGTGCACAGCGCATTTGTCTGGAGTCTCCTGGTGTGCATGAACTCCACTTTGTAGACTCGTGTATTTCCTTTGGGAACTCCTTCTTGAGAATTGATACATCTAATCCATCGGTAGATATTAAGAATTTCTTTCTTTCTTCTTTCTTCTTTCTTCTTTTTCTTTTTCTGGTGGTAGTTGGACATGTACATCTTTTTGTATTTTTCGTTTTCCTATTGGTTTCATTTGTTTCTTGTTTCTGCAGCCCATTTATTTAAAAGGAGAGAAATATCTCCTCAGTGGACATATAAATGTTGATACTAATTCAGTCGGTGGTGATGAGAATTTACCCGATCATATACCCGTGGATATGTTAGACAATGAAGGAACTGTTCTTGATGGTACCACTGCCAGACTTGTCTCCAGTGGAATTGATCAATCAACTGCTGCTATCTACGAATATTCAGTGTGGGTTAATTATGGTGAAAAACTCACCTTTGTCCCTCGAGACATGCGGTATGTGCATTGCAGTTTTTTCATTTGTATCTCAATGTCTATTTTGTTTTGTATTAATATAATTAGGAGGTAAGCTCTCGAGGAAAGTTGATCATGCTTGACTTTGGGCTATGCATTTTCATGAGATGGCGTGTTTAATGTTTAAATAATTATCTATTAAATTTTTTATAGGACAAGTTTTTAGATAGCGTGTATTTCACATAAAAAAAAAAAAAAAAATGGTAGATAAAAGTCATCTTTAAGTTAATAAGATATGTTGGTAATGGTGACTTAAGGACGTCATAGCATGCGTCTCTACTGCACTGTCTACTTGTATTGTGCTAAGAGTAAAATGGTGCCAAGTTATCCTCATAGTTCATGGTCACTATAACAACTTACTTCTTCTTTTCGGATTTGACTTTATTGGCAAGACTGTCAGCAAGTTATTAGTAATCTTAGTCTTTAGGATACTGAACTTTAGGGTTACCCCCTTTTTTTAAAAAAAAACGCAAAACACCATTACAACCTTAGCGGGATTTCAGGCACTGGTGGGGATTTGAATTCCCCAACCGTATATATAAAAACACAAACCACGAGAATAAGAGGAAATGGGGCATAAACTTGACCTCCTTAAAGCAAAAAAATGCGACATATGAAGGTATGTACTGCTTCCAATACAAAACGAGCAAATGCAAATTCTAATAATAGGAAGTTAATATCTATCTCTCGAAGACGTCGTGATAGGTCAAGGAAATCATACTCCTGATAATGGCATGATCCCACCCCTCAGATATAAGCGAATCAGCTACTTGGTTCCCCTCTCTGGAGCAAACAGTATCATGATCAATAGAGAGATGATGTCTGATCTGTCTAAAAATGATGTGAATCGTTCATGGTCCTCCACCTCTAGTAATGCAATGAACAACCGCAAAAAATTAAAAGTAAAAAATTGATTTTATTAAAAAATAAGAAGTATTAACATAAAGATATAATACATAAGTCTACTTATAGAGAATTAAAATTAACTTGTCCCTGACGTGTCCATGTCCCACGTTTTTGGAATATCACATTTCAGCATATCTTGTTCATGCAACATAGGTTTCCGTCTTTATCGTCGCTCTAGTTACATATTGCTGCTATATCCTGAATAATTACTTACAGCATTTCCATGATAAATTGTATGCCCTTATTCCTTTTTTCATGTGCTACAGGAATGGAGGAAAGAAAATTTTGTTTTACCCAAGACAACAATATGTAAGAAGTCTTGAGACTATTGTTTCAACTTATATAGTCTGTCTTTCAAATACCAGTTTTTTCAAGATTTTTCACCTTTTTTATTAGGTTTCAGTGACGCAAGATGGTTGCCAAGCTCCGATTTCTCCATTTTCTGGTCGGCTGGGGTTATATATTGAAGGATCAGTTTCTCCTCCACTCTCTGATGTTCATATAAGAGTTACTGCTGAGAGAGAAAGCCATAGCGCTTCACTTAAGCAAGGAGATTTAGCTCTTGAAACCAGTACGGGGACGGATGGTTTATTTGTTGCAGGACCTCTTTATGACGATATAACTTACACCGTTGAGGCATCAAAGGTTTGAAAGCTAGATAGAAATAATTATGTTTACATTTATTCACAAGATGTCAGTCTATATAATAGCTTTCAGTAATACCCATTAGGATGCTGCTGCTGCTAGTTTTTCAACAATCTTTTTAAAAAAGGGTCTTGTTGATTTTCCCATGCCACACTGCATTGCTGACATTTGAGCTGTGTTTAATTTGTACTTTTCCGGGGTGTACTTTGCTATGTTGGCCCATGCAAATGAATTAGAATTTAATATTTGAAGCTGCCGCATGAGAAGTTGGTATTGGTGGAATAGACTGTATATTTAGTCTGTACTTGTGCCTGGCTAATCTATGAAACTTTATAGTGTAACGTTTGACTTGACCTTTTCCCAATCACGCCTTTCATTTTTCAATTTACAATGATATTTTTGCTCTGGTCTTATCTCTGGTGTAATTGTAACAATCTTCCTGGAATTTCTTTTATTTTTATCTGGATAAAATGCTGCTTCTTTGCTAGGGGTTACCTTGAATTGTACATTTACGTTTCAACCTATAGTGAAAACCATATAATCCTTTATTAAGAGAGGTAGCCTTGCAGACGTGTGGACTTTGGAGCAGGTTCCTTGACGTTTAAAGCGAAAACTCTTGGCTGAAGCCTACTTCTTGCTCATGCTAATTTGTGTCTGCATTGCATTCTCAGGGTCCTAATTGGCCGCTCCTTTCTCCCTTCCTCTACTCTTGAAATAGATGAAAATTCACTATTATTTTGGTACTAATCATCTGATAAATGAATTTTATTTTCAATTTCCCCTCATTATTATGGTCAGGTGTTGCAAGCCTTGCCTAATTTTATGAACTTATGACCAACCTATTGAACTGCATTTAGTTCACAACCTTTTTTTCCATGGAAGGTATATTCAATGAATGATTTAATTCAAAATAAATCTGGTCAATATGTCTATTATTTTCACCATCGGAAGCAATGCATAGGATACTCAATATTAGAAACCTCTTGAAAGCCTGTGAGTTCACCATGCTAGGGGAAACTTACAGAAGTTTATATAAAGTTCACTGCTGTCAACATATAAACTGTCTTGACTTTTTTTCTTTCTTGCAGCCTGGTTATCACGTAAAGCCAGTTGGACCACATTCCTTTTCTTGTCAGAAGTTCAGTCAAATTTCTGTGCAGATATATTCTAGAGAAGACATGGACGAGCCTTTCCCTTCTGCTCTTTTATCATTGAGTGGCGAAGATGGATATAGGAACAATTCAGTAACTGGTGTTGGTGGAATGTTTACGTTTGATAACTTGTTTCCAGGGAGTTTCTATCTTCGACCTTTATTGAAGGTACTTCGTCCCATAATGCCATGCTTGCATCACTGTCACTTTTTTCTCTCTCGCCCTTATTTGTACTTCAGCGCACCACATACTTTATCTTGATCTGTGACAAT
This sequence comes from Fraxinus excelsior, assembly GCA_019097785.1. Taxonomy (NCBI): domain Eukaryota; kingdom Viridiplantae; phylum Streptophyta; class Magnoliopsida; order Lamiales; family Oleaceae; genus Fraxinus; species Fraxinus excelsior. The sequence goes on along the minus strand of CM032643.1, from coordinate 23,451,560 downwards.
ATTGCATTTAGGATGCACTGTCCTGGACAAAGTTGTCCTCTGGAAGGTCAAAAGGAAAGAGTCTCAAACCAATCATTATTACTTAACTTTGTCTTCCGTTTAATAAAACCTGATTTCTTATGTTTTCCCTCATTGACATGCTTCACTAATTCGTTATTGAAATCAACTGATGGAGTGGGAGCCTTTCAGTTACTTATTTCATGCATCGGTGTTTAAGGTTTTAAGTTTATCGAGATAGTATTGAGTGTACATGTTATATCACATTGCAGTAGATGTTATTATAATAAATGATTATTACTCTTTTCTTGCTTCCAGGAATATGCTTTCTCTCCTCCCACTCAGGCAATTGAACTTGGCTCTGGAGAATCCAGGGAAATCGTCTTTCATGCCACTCGTGTTGCTTATAGGTAACTTTGTGTTGGGTCTTGAAGTAGTGATCTGTTACAATAACTGTGATGAAGGTTATGGGTTGGTTGACAATGTGCTTGAGTTTCTTTATTTCGATTTAAGTTCTTCCTTATTCATACTCTGCTTCTCTTTGTGAACTGTAGATGATATCCTTTTCTTGTCAAGAAGTCATCATTTACTCCCCTCGTGTTTTGTGTTCAGCTCTTACAACTTTGAAATTTACGCAAATATCACGTCATTTTGTACGAGAAATAGTTATGTGGATTCTTCAGATTTACTTTCTGAAAATGTGATGGTTAATTGTTCTAAGATATATTTTCTTCATACCCGAACTTTTCATGCGCGAGTCACTGTCTTTTTAGTAGTGCAGCTTCTTGGCATAAATTGTTATATTATGTATGTTTTGCTTCATCTAAAACCACCTTTCTTCCACCTCATTATGATTAAACTCTCTCTCTCTCTCTCTCTCTCTCTTTCTCTCTCTCTCTCTCTCTCTCTCACACACACACATGTGCAGAGAACTTTGCTGTTTTGGGTGGATAAGCCCTCTCTTGTCATAATTCATTTGCAGCGTCCTTTTATACCTAGTATATATTGACCTGACCATGAATTGCTTCACTCTCTCCGCAGTGCCATTGGCAGAGTAACTCTCTTGTCTGGTCAGTCTGTAGAAGGTATCTCAGTGGAAGCTAGGGCGGACTCAAAAGGATTTTATGAGGAGTCCGTAACAGATTCATCAGGCAGTTATCGCCTAAGGGGACTCCAACCTGATACTACCTACGTAATAAAAGTAGCAAGGAAGGGTGAACTTGATAGAACGCACATTGAACGTGCATCTCCGGAATCTGTTACTGTTAAGGTCAGTTCATTTTTTGATGTTTCCAAGATGTAAAAACAGCAGTATCAATGTTTTTTTGTCCATATATCAATGATCTTTCAGCTCACACTACAATTTCCAAATGTTTGCTCAATTACTTATGCAGTATTTCGTATGAATGTTGATTTTAATCAAATTTTTTTGAATAATACTATGATATCTCGACCAATAAATGTAAATTAATTTCTTTTCTTGATTTTTTTCATACCCAAGTCAGTGGTGAAGATTCCTTGTGTGATGATTTCTTGATAATCCACTGCCCATTCGACTTCTAATTTTAATGAATATGGTGCTCGTTCTACAAATTGAAACCACCATGGAATTTAGTAATGGAGATTAAAGGATAATAACAATGTTGATTGTCTGGTTTAGATTGCTTTGTTTAGTTGTAAGAAATAAAATTTTGGTTTGAAGGGACCAATGTATGGTAGTTCCTTCAATCATATATTTCTTTATGATTTAGTGAAAGTGGATTTTTTTTTTCTGAGGTGGGTTGGTCATGGGTGTGTTAAATTAGTCTCCTTCAAAGAATTATTAGGTCTAAAAACGTTCATCAAATTTGTGTAAAAATCTATAAGTGTTATAGTATTGTTACACACCCCCACTGAATCGCAGTGACAGCTAGGTGATTAGAACATGTTTTGGCAGAGCCCTAAAGAGGCTCCTGTTGACGTGATTTCAGTGTAACAAGTTAGAATAGGGAAGGTAAAGAAAATCAAATTAGATTGTCATATCTGGTACAAGCATGGGTCTGGATAAGCAATAATCAACTAAGAGCATTAAACGTGTATAACCACATGAAGAGGAAACTAAGCCTTGTACTCTTTAAATTCGGGATCAATCATTTTCATCCGTAGTTCTTGACTAGATCTACAGGGAGATATAAAGCAATAGATTATTATCAAGTTGCGATGTCCATGCGATGTGTTTTCCGGACTGCTCTTTTTAAGTTTGTGTTTATTGTTCTTAATCTGACCTTTTCTTCCTTGTTTTGAACCTATGCATTTGTCCGATCTCTATTTTGCAGGTTGATCACGAGGACATAAAAGGATTAGATTTTGTAGTCTTTGAACAGCCAGAAACCACTATTTTAAGTGGCCATGTTGAGGGAAAAAAGATCAAGGAGCTGAATTCGCATATCCGGGTGGAAATCAGGTCGACTAGTGATCCGTCAAAGATTGAGTCCATCTTTCCCTTGCCATTGTCAAATTTCTTTCAGGTGAAGGGCTTGTCGAAGAGTAAGCACCTTCTGCAGCTCAAATCTGCTATGCCGTCCAGTGCTCATAAATTTGAATCTGAAGTTATTGAGATCGACTTAGAGAGGCACCCTCAAGTTCATGTTGGTCCCTTAAGCTATAGAATCGAAGAGGACATCCACAAACAGGTAATCTTTAGCTGTTCAGCAATGATAGTTTCTTTCAAAGAAGCACTTGCAACCTTGATGCAAGTGACTTGTTATCTCTACCAGCAGAAGTCTGTATTTTTGGTTTATATACTTGATTTTTCCAAGAATTTCTTTACACCTTCATCACAGCAGTTTTTTGGTCGTCTATTTGGCAAAATATTTAACTCCGGTAGTTTCTGTGGAGGAACATCCAATTTGATATATGTATAACAGCAATAATATGTTTATACTCTTCCGTGGCCTTCAGGAATTGACACCGGCTCCTGTATATCCTCTCGTTGTTGGAGTTTCAGTGATCACCCTCTTTATTTGTATGCCAAGGTAGCTGGGATGGTCTCCGTCTGTTTTTTAATCTCAAATGTTGTTATTTCTCTTTACAATTTTAGCGCTGACTAAATTCAAATGAATTTCACATTTGTAGATTGAAGGATTTATACCAAGCTGCGATGGGGTCCATTTCAGGGTCATCCTCGACTGCAAAGAAAGACGTTAGAAAGTTGGTTGTGAGGAAAAAGACGTACTAAAGACTTGTTTTCGTGTCTTCTAGTAGAATAGAGGTTAGTTCACGGTAACTAAATTATCATTCGACATCCCTCGACCCTGAAAAATCACAAGCTTCAGCTGGATGAGTTTTTAACACTTTTGTTTAGCTTACCTATTTCTCTTCGCAAATTGAAGGCTTTTTTGGATAGGACAAATCGTTTGTAACATTGAATTATATGGTAGTTTTTGGAGCCCCATCTTGATGATTGTAATAATAGACGTGTTTTTTGAGGGCGATGTTTCTTTTGTTTAATGCCTTTTGATACACAGGATTGAATAGACTAGACATTAAAACAAATAAATTTCTTACTTCCATTCCCTACTTTGAACTGAGTAAATAAATTATTTATTTGACAGTAAATAACTTGCTTGTTTTGGTTTTTTTGTACTGGAATTGCTTGTATTCACGTTATTAATATTTCAATTAATATATTGTAGAATGTTATATATTGAAAAGTTCTGATTTTTTTTTTTCTTCTTAAAATAGCATTAATGGAGTATAATCTAAACTAATAACAATTAAATTAAAGTACTCTATCAATTTTAAAATAAAAATATGGAAAAAAGGTCGTATTCAAAATATTTTTTGGAATATTGAACTTGTGTATAATCAAATTATAGAATTATGAAAATAATTTAAAATTTTATTATTTTGATAATGAAAATAGAACATACTTTTTGTCAGTTAAATTTGCTATATGGGACACAAAATTAATAGGTTAGAATTTTGAATAGTATCTAAATGAATTAGTTTTTTTTTTTTTGAAGTTTAGATATTAAATACTTTCCATTTTAAATAAATCAAACTTAGAAAACAGAATATGGCTAAAAATCGTCGTTGAAAATTGGATAAGAAATTGTCATGGAAATTTAACTATCACCCAACATGATATAAAAGTATTGTCATGATAAATTTAGGGTTTAACTAATTTTATGAAAGTAATTCTTCAATTTAGAAACGTTTTTATAGGAAGTTAGTCCAACGTGGCTTTCTCTAAAAATACTTTTGCAATAAGAATTGCTTTTACAAATTAGTTTTCAAATAAAAATTAAGGTAACTTTTTTCAAAAGCATTTTTTTATCGGAATCAAAAGCGAAAGTCATGTCAAACGACTCCTTACTTACCTAATGTTTGAACTGGCTCTATCCATTGTGCATTTAATAACATCTTTAATGCAACTTTTTTAGGGTTCATCTCGAGAATGAATATTTAGCCACTAACCATGAAACATCACTACTAGTGTAATTACATCTTATACCTATGAAATTGCATCTTCTGATGGTTTATCTGAAAATCACTTTCTCGAGGATGAATAAATTACAGATTCCATGCAGCTTTATTTTTAGGGTTCATCTTCTGTAATGTTTTTGCATGCATCAGAAAGTTTCTTTTAACAAAAGGGGCATATATCTGATCAGATTCCATCCCTGAAAAAGTTGTGATCATTTTTTGATCGATTCAATCTGAAACATATATATCGGTGGTATCAGATTCTATCAACTGTTAGATGTACATTTTTTATCTGTTAGTTTTATGTGGTATTCATTATAATGAGATAAATAAGATGTCTATTCGACTACTCAACAAAGATAAGAATATTCTGCAAACCGTAGGAACTTAATTCTAACACGAACTTGAGTGGATTGTGTTAAATCGTCATCTAAAAGTTTAAGTTACAAAAGATAGCCATCGAGAATCTTTCATTGATCTAAAAGTTTAAGTTATAATTTTTTTTAAAGTTGGGTTTGAAATGTAGAACTTACTCGTATTTTTTTTTTTTTTTTTTTTTTTTTTGGGTGGGCTATATTTACTTTCTAGATCATTTTTATGAAGTTCAAATAATCGAACATTTAGATAAAGTTGTTCAACATGATACAGAACAAACAAAAGACTCATATTTAAGTTTCACGATACTAATACGTCGGTGTAAATCCAGTCTACACATGATGGGTGAGTTTTAAAAACTAAATTGAAATAAATTATTTAGATAAGAGTGATTAAATAGTGGCAGTCATACTTGAGTTCCAATACTTTGATACCTTAAAGTTCAAAATTTAACTTGAGAATATATTTATTCAGTTATATCTATATCTTCTCTAGACTCTAAAGCATGTATTGTACACTAATTTATAGACCAAATTGAATATTCTTTTCATTTGATATAAATTGATGATAAATGTTTCTTGTTGGTGAGTAATCAAGAAACATTCAAATTCTATAAAAAAAAAAAATTTAAATTAAATCAATCAAAAGGAATATAATGAATATACAGCCAAAACAACAAAGAAAAAATGAATATACTGAATGGTATACACAGAGAGAATCAGATTAATTACGTCATCATTGATAGAGCATATTTTCTTGAGGATATTAGGCAAAAAAAAAAAAACATTCTGATAAAAGAAAATGGGATCTTCAGTACTTTTATTTCATTATTATTATTATTATTTATTTATTCCTTTTAAATCTTTATACAGTAGAATGATCACTTTATACCTTAAAGCAATACTATTCTTCTGCTCAATGGATTCCACTCCCAATATTTATATTCTTCTATAGCATCTCTTTTATTATTCGCGAATTTTCTTATAAAGGTCTTTCATATATCGGGAGGTTATTGAAATTCGATTTTTTTTTTCCTTTCGTTGTTGATAGAGATTCAACTCGATCTCCATTCTCTAGTTGGCAAAGGTTGAATTGACATTACTTGAATAGTTGTTGATAAACTCAATCGTGATTCTTTCCACTTCATTAAGTTGAGTTGACAAGTTTGGCTTTAAAAGCTAAGGTCGTGTTTGCTATGCGTTTCAGTTTTGGATATTAATTTTTTTTTAATTTCTTTTCGTTTTCAAATTGGAGAAAACGCACTTAATATATCATTCTGACTGATTGTAATCAATAATTAATTAAATGTTTCACTTGTCTCTTGCAATCAAAAATTTAAAGTTATAAAATATCAAATATTATGATACTTCATCCGTCCAACTTATGTACTGATTTTATTTTTCACACAAATTAAAATTTTTTATTTAATGTTATTCAAAAAGTATTTTTTGCAAAGAATTTTCTTAATTTACTTTTATTTAATTATCAATAACTAGTAGTAAATAATGATGATTAGATGCATTTTGTCCATGTTTTCAAGAATATGTGGGAAATGTGTGTTGTGTGTGTGTGTGTGTATCTGGATAATTCCAAGTAAATTAAAATTACAATTTCAAGATTGAGTGGAAAAAATTGGTTAAAATTAAGCAAATTAAATAAGAGTATATTAATAAATGAACAAAACAAATAATTTCTCAATAAAAAACAGGATTATATAAATGAGACAAAAAAATAATAAGGAAAGTCGGCATATATAAATGAGAAGGATGGAGTATAAAGTTAGATTTGCTATTCTAGAAAGGATTTTGTCATTTGTACATTTTTCCATTCACATCACTGTTTACATTGCCTTTGTTTTCAGAAAATCGTGGGTTAAAAAATCGTTTTCTTTCTTAAATTGACGAATGACAATTTGTCATGTGACAAACTTGATATATAGGGATGTTAAAAAAATTTGTTCAACTCGATATCCGAGGGACTTCGCCTCAAATGGGACAGGATTTACCCGCCTATCTGGGAAAACGGGACGTGGGCTGGACTATAGTCATTGTCTTGAATTGGGTACGGGAAATATAGTCCCTATCTCGCTACCCATCCGTTTAAACTTAATTTCAAATTTAAACCTTTTATCAAATAAAAATAAAATATTTATCTTCATTTTAAAGAGAATAAATTTTTCTTAACAAATTGAAAAAAAAAATAGTAATATTTACTAACTAAAAATATAAAAAAATAAAAACAAAAAATAAAATTAAAAGAAAAATAAACGGAGCGATAAATGGGGTAGGTGCCCCGCCCCATCTCGTTTTAACCGAGTATGAACATGGGACAACATGACAAAAATATACGACGAGACGGGGTGAGAATGACCAACCCGTCTCATACTCGCGTGCTCGTTGTCATTCCTATTCATATACACCAAAGTGTACACCAAGCCTAATTGTCCTAAAAATGGGATCACACATTGATTAATATTCCGTTTTATTACAACCTCCACCCCTTTATTATTCTAGGTTTTTTTAGTTGAGGAAATACATGGAAATTGCTGTTTGACCTCGTCCATATTTTCATAATGACCTTTGACTAGTAAAAAAATAAGAAAAAAGGTTAATTATTTAAAATGATATTTACCAAAAGCCATTTTTACCCTCATATTAAAAACGAGAATTGAGAGGAAAAAATAAAAAATAAAATCTCACGCAGCTTCTAACAATCAGAATTCAATCAAAGTCGCTACCCTCATAGTCTGACCACCACACAACCCAGTCACCGGCGACATTATCTTCAACAAGATTAGTATTTTTATGGGTTATGAGATTGATTTTTCATTTATGATGTTTGAAAAACTCGTGGATTTGTGATGTTTATTTGTGAGTTTTATGATGTATAAAATGTTTATTCTTTATTGTATGGGTAGATTATTGAATGTAATAATAATTTAGTGTTGCATTTGCCAAAAAATAGCTTAGTCTTGTCAAAAATAGTGATTTCCAGCCAGAGCAGCATGAACGATGACGGACCCGATTGTTAATAGTCAGCCTTGCGATGTCCGGCCCAGCGACTGTTAATAGTCATTCTACTAACTGGGCAAACTGTTTGACCCAGATATTTTTTAAAATTTATAAATTAAAAAAATTAATTCTTTTTAAAAATTAAATAAAGAATCTTAAATTGAAAATTACCAAATTAAATATTTTTTAAACCAAATTACCAAATTCTTTTTTTTTTCCTTTTTTTTTCAATTTAAAATTCTTTTAAAACAAATCTTTATTTTTTTTTTTCAATTTTAATTAAATAATATTTATATCCTTTATTTAATTTTTATAATTTTCTTTTGTTTAATTTTCTTATTACTATAATTTGTTTGGTAATAATTTAAAAATTCCCTTAATTGTTTCTTTCTTATTATTTTTTTTTTCAGTTTAAAATATTTTATAATATTCTTGCTTTATTATTTTTTTATATTTTTATTTCGTTTATTTTATGTTTTTATTAATTTCTTAACTATTTTCTATTTATCATAATTTAATTTTTTTTCAATTTGAAAATGTTTTTTATTTTTATTTTTTATTTTTTTGGTATGTAATTCTTTCTTTTTTTTTTCCCTCTCCTCTAATTTTTACATTCTTTTTATTTTCTTACGTATAGTAGTTACGATTCAGTTGCTTAATTTTCTGAGATTATGTCTTATTTCATTATCTTTTTATTGAAAAATTAGCCGTTATTGTTGACTTTTATTAGACGAGTGAAATCCAATAACAATCATATTTTCAATTTTAATCCTTACCGAACGGGGCTGAATGTTCTCGTATTTGAAATTTTAAGGACACCTTTGTCTTTTAAGGTCCAAAAGACCATTGTGAAAATATGCAAATATTGAAAAGTCAAAGTGATAATTTGGAGTTTGACCTAGCCAATTTTAAAAGTAGCATTTTAGTTCTCTGATTAGTTGATCACCTTAGTCGCCGTAATCCAGTTTCTGCACTCAACCTTCTTCAAGAATTTTTCCTAATAATCCCATGAACTCAGCCAATCAATGCTCTAATCTAATCCCCACCCCCCTGCCCTCGGGCAAAAAGTATCCGTTTTGAACTGTGGAATGGAACCAGTTACAAGAAAGAAACCCCAAAAAGGAAAATTGCTGACCAAGAGAAAAAAAAAAAAAAAAAAAAGGTGGCATTTCGCAAGATACATGCATGAGCAAATTGTGACATGCACTTATTAATGGATATATTCATTTTTTTGTATGTATTCTTTCAGAATTTCCTCTGAAGCATAAGAATTGCTGCCCAGCCACTGTCCATGGAAGCCACTAGTCATTTGTTTTTCTTGTTTTTAGCTTCCCTGAACCAATTCTAAAAAGGAAAGAAGTTATACCCTTCCAACTTGCTTTTGATTTTACATATATAATTATTTCTTTTTTTCATTTTCAATCCCCTTTTCCCTCCTATATATATCCCCCTTCGTGCTCAGAGTTCAAACAACACCTTCCAAGTTCTTAGCTTGTGATTTTGTTTTCAAACACAAGATTTCTTGGTTGTTTAGTGATATTTCTTTCTGAATTTTGAGAGACACTGTTTTCCATCCCGTTTTACTCTATTTCCTACTGCGATGGCACATACAAGTGATCCCATCAACTCAGTTTTCAATGTTCTTAAGCCAAGCAAGAGGGATAATCTTTTTGAACTCTTTGATGACAAACTTTGTGTGAGAAATGTGCCATTGCTAACTGAAGTTCCTGGCAATGTAACCTTCAAAATTTTTTCTTCTGTATGCCAAACCTCTGAGGCTCCTCTTTCCCTTATCCGCCGGGTCGAGTCCCTTTCTTACAAGGGTGGATTCCTAGGATTCAAGAAAGGGGAATCCTCAGACAGGTTGATAAATTCCCTAGGGAAATTCAGTGGAAGGGATTTCGTCAGCATTTTCAGGTTCAAAACATGGTGGTCTACTCAATGGGTGGGGAGATCGGGTTCCGATTTACAGATGGAAACACAATGGGCTATGATAAATGTCCCTGAAATAAGGTCTTATGTTGTGATAATCCCAATAACTGAAGGGAAATTCAGGTCTGCACTTCAGCCTGGACTCAATGGACATGCTAATATTTGTGCTGAAAGTGGCTCATCAAAAGTGAAAGCAACATCTTTTGATGCTATTGCTTATATTCATGTCTCTGATAATCCTTACACTTTGATGAAAGAGGCTTATAGTGCAGTTAGGGTTCATCTGAATTCATTCAAACTTATTGAAGAAAAATCCCCTCCACCTCTAGTGAATAAATTTGGCTGGTGCACATGGGATGCATTTTACTTGACTGTTGAACCTGCTGGAATCTGGCAAGGAGTGAAGGAATTTGCAGATGGAGGGATTTCGCCACGGTTTTTGATCATTGATGATGGGTGGCAAAGCATCAACATAGATGGGCAGGACCCTCACAAGGACGCAAAAAACCTCGTTCTTGGAGGAACTCAAATGACTGCTCGTCTTCATAGGTTTGAAGAATGTGAAAAGTTCAGAAAGTACAAGGGTGGATCAATGACGGGGCCTAATAGTCCACCATTTGATCCAAAGAAGCCTAAGATGTTGATTTCCAAAGCAATTGAGCTCGAGATGGCTGAAAAGGCACGGGATAAGGCTGCTCAATCTGGTGAGACAGACTTGTCTCAATACGAAATTAAGATCGAGAAACATAGAAAGGAATTGGAACAAATGTTTGGTGGAGAAGAGGTGGGAAATCCCTCAAACAAAGGATGTTCAAGCTGTTCTTGCAAATCCGAAAACTTAGGGCTGAAAGCTTTTACAAGAGACTTGAGGGCAAATTTCAAAGGATTGGACGATATTTATGTATGGCATGCCTTAGCTGGTGCCTGGGGTGGGGTGAGGCCAGGAGCCACCCCTCTGAATGCCAAGATTGTACCTTGCAAATTATCCCCTGGACTTGATGGAACCATGACTGATCTTGCAGTGGTGAAAATTATTGAAGGTTCGATTGGACTCGTGCATCCGGATCAAGCCGATGAATTCTATGATATGATGCATTCTTACCTTGCTAAAGTTGGTATCACAGGAGTAAAAGTGGATGTTATTCATGTAAGTTCATTTCTTGGGATCTTATTTTTCTTATTGTGTTTGTCGTTTTTTGTCATTTTCTAACCAATTTAATAATAAACATCCCTAATTCAGACACTAGAATATGTGTCTGAGGATTATGGAGGTAGGGTGGAGCTTGCGAAGAAATATTATAAAGGGATATCAAAATCCCTGTCTAAGAACTTCAATGGAACTGGACTCATATCCAGTATGCAGCAATGCAATGACTTCTTCTTGATGGGAACTGAGCAGATATCTATGGGAAGAGTTGGTAAGAAATACTTCACTTTCTTTCGTACCGTCTCAAATACAACAATAAAATGTCCTAATCCCTTTACCCGGGTGGCGAAACCGGGGGGAATGCCACAATTCCTTATGATTAGTTGGGCGTAGTTCGGACACCCGAGTCACCAAAAAAAAAAAGTCCTAATCCCATAAGTCGTTCTTCTCTTAGTTTACTATAAATTGGTGCTACAGTTTTGGTTGACGTATATCCTCACTTCTTACCTCACCGTTTTTAACAGGTGATGATTTCTGGTTCCAAGATCCCAATGGTGATCCAATGGGAGTTTATTGGTTACAAGGTGTTCATATGATTCATTGTGCCTATAACAGCATGTGGATGGGACAGTTCATTCAACCAGATTGGGATATGTTTCAATCTGATCATTGTTGTGCAAAATTCCATGCTGGGTCCAGAGCTATCTGTGGAGGGCCTGTTTATGTGAGTGACTCATTGGGTGGCCATGATTTTGATCTCTTAAAGAAGCTGGTTTTCCCTGATGGTACCATTCCCAAATGCCAATATATGGCTCTCCCGACAAGAGACTGCCTCTTCAAGAACCCCCTCTTCGACAGCAAAACCATTCTCAAAATTTGGAACGTCAACAAGGTACTATATCCTATTCCAGTAGATCAAGATAACATTACCGACAAAAGGTTTTTATGTTCGTTTAAACACTCTAAATATGGAATAGGTATAGAGGAAGATTTCATAGATTTTCGATAAGAGTGACTTATTTGTCAATTTTTCTACTGGAAAAGGTTTATCTAAACATTAATCTTTCGTCTATTAGCAGCAGATTATATACATGACATATTGCCAATAGAAATCAAGGCACTTGATAGCACTACTAACTCATTCATTTGAACAAGACAAATATCTCTTACAACTAAAATCCCTCATTTTTCGGGTCCAGGTCCAGTTCTTTCATCCCAGTTAGATTCAGACATGCTAAAAATTTCCACATACCCAGTGTGGGAAAGATTTATGCTTTTAGTACTTGTAGTTTCAAATTCCTTAATTGATTTGTTTGATTTTCAATCAAAATTTCACAGTATGGAGGTGTGGTTGGTGCATTTAACTGCCAAGGTGCTGGATGGGACCCTAAGGAGCAAAGGATCAAAGGCTACTCCCACTGCTACAAGCCAATATCAGGTTCTGTTCATGTGAGTGACATTGAATGGAATCAAAAGAAGGAAGCAACTGAATTGGGAGAAGCTGAAGATTACGCAGTCTATCTAACTGAGGAGGAGAAAATATTCACAACTAATAAAAATTCCGATGACATTCCGATCGTCATCCAGTCGTCTACTTTCGAGATCTTCACATTCGTCCCAATCGAGAAACTCGGCCGGGCCGCAAAATTCGCGCCTATTGGACTAACCAACATGTTCAACTGTGGAGGGTGCATTCAAGAACTGGCTTACAATGGGACTAATGCAGAAATTGAAGTTAAGGGTGGAGGAAATTTCTTGGCCTATTCCAATGTTTCACCTAAGAAATGTTACCTAAATGGCTCAGAAGTTGGATTTGAATGGTCTGAAAATGGAAAATTGGGATTGTTCCTTCCATGGAATGAAGAAACTGAGGGCATTTCTCGTATTACTTTTGTTTTCTGATCAAAATCCTATGGCCTTATGCCCTTTACAGTAAGAGGGCAGTAACCCTAAGAAAGTCACAATGCGTGGCTGCTAAAAATGTTTTTCAAGTGTTCTGTTTTTAGTTATTCAAGTTTCAATGTTAATTATAATAACCCACATGGCCAAAGCGCAGTTGGGAAGGATTTTTCACTTGGAAATTTGTCTTTCAATCATACTACAAGTACATAATTTTCTACCTCATGTGTTACCGAATTGACAAGTAGCGACCCCCTATTAGAGCGGCGCCTTAATTGGGGGCCGCCACTTGGCCACTTGTCAATTCAGTAATCAATTATTAGGGCGCCGCCACTTGGTCACTTGTCAATTCAGTAATCAATTAGATAGAAAATTATGTACAACAAGACTAATTCTTTTTCTTTTCTAGGACATTATTTGGTCAACTTGATAAAACTCGAGGATGGTAAATCGGTCGCACTAAAATATGTTACAGAAGCAGTTTCTTATAGGGGTGTCCGTGGGTCGGTTCGGTTCTGCTCGGTTCCAGAATTTTCGGGTATTTAATAAATGGACCCGTCGGGTCCAAATATAATTATGGAACCGTTCAGGTTCGGTTCCGTTCGGTTCGGGTCGGTTCGGTTCCGTACCATAATTAAATTTTTTAACATTTACAGCAACACTACATAAATATAACTAATGACATTTCATTTGTAACTTTTACAAATTAACATAAGCAAATTCAAAAATATAAAAATAACTAACTGTTGAATAACATTAATTCAATGCATACAAATACCAAAAAGTAGATATTAATACTTACCAACTATTTGATTTAATCATCAACTGCTACTGCTTGACTTGCTATGGCAAAAAACTCTACAAGAATTGAAAAAGCACAATTAACAAACAAATAAACTAAAAAATATTCAACTAATAAGATTTGATAAAAAAAAATATAATATATATCTATTACCTGTCTCAATGCCCTCATAAAACTTTGTTTCTTCAATGCAAATTTCATCTTGGGAAACTTTCAAGAGTCTAGAATATTTTCTTAGCCAGTTTTGTGTACAAATTAAGACTTCAGCTATTTTAGGAGTTAAAGAACTCCTAAATGGATCAAGAATGCGTCCTCCAGTACTAAATGCTGACTCAGAAGCAACTGTAGATACATGAATGGCAGGAACATCCCTTGCAACCTCAGATAAAAATTCAAATCTTGATTTATTAATCTTCCACCAATGTAAAATGTTAGAAAAAATAAAATAATTTAATTAATTCAATAAAAAAATAAAAAAAATTATTTAGTTTCGGGTCTCATTCGGTTCTTGGTCGAGACCCAAGACCCGACCCAAACCTTTCGATTCTCGATTCGGGTACCCGTTCGGGTCTTTAACTTATGAAGAACCGCTCGATTCGGTTCGGGTTCGGTTCGGATATTTTGGACACCCCTAGTTTCTTAAGCAGGGATGGATGTGACCCGAAACCAAACCGATCAATTTGGTTTGGAAAATGATCAACCCATATCAAACCCTACTTTTTAAGTTTTAATTCAAATAGTAATTATTTTTTGAAAAAAGATCAATTATATCCACCCCACCCCACCACCACTCTAACTGTTGATAATTTCAAAGATTTCTTTTAAGCAGAGCCACTATGAACTATGAAGTGGTGCCACCCCTTCTCCTCCTATCTCGTGGCAGATAACTGGTGGAGTGATGATGGAGGTGGTGGAAAAGGACTGGAGAGGAGTGGCCACGAGTTGGGAGAATTGTTGGGTGGGGAGAGTTGTGTGGACAATGTCACTGATAAAAACTCTCTCCTCCTGCCTTCAATTGATCTTCTCCGCCTCCTCTTTTCCGGCAACGAAACCACTGACAACGATTTTTTTTACCCAACTAATGCAACAAAGGAGCATGAGTCATATATTCGGTGAATACTCAACTAATTTCACATTTCATTTAATCTATCATTTAGAGTCATCTAGACTGGGATTGTAACCTCAACGAGGATGAATATCATTATTCAAAAACATATTAGTTTCTCTTCAAAAATGCATCATATATTTACTTGAACTTGTATGTCAATCGATTTGGACCGCAACTTAATTTCACTCAAGCTTCATCTTAGTCATAGATATATCACCCATGATCGACCTAGGCGGTGACAATTGCCCACGATATGTTTTTATACTTTGAAGTAACTTCTAAACTTTTAATCAACCAAACAAACTAGTCACAATATGATTAATTTCTTTATTTTATTATATAATTTATTTACTACCCCTTGCGCAGTCCAAATTCTATTTTTTGTTTTAATTTTTTTATAAAATATTAAAGGATATCACAAACAAGATTTTAACTTTTCTAAGCATAATATAATCGAATAAATTGTCATTGCCACATTTTCATAAATGAATGACTACAAAACTTGATCGCAATTACATCTAGCTCGATTTTAATATGGGGTGATAAATTTATTTTTCTAAATCGTCTTTAATAGGACAAGCTTTATATTATTATTTGGAAATAGTGTTGTAATATTAGTTAAATTGTGTTTGGAAATTACTGATTACGTAGTAATTTTTTTATTAGAGAGAAGTCGAGCTCGATTCAAGTTTAAGATTAAACTGAGAAAGTAATATGTCGAGTTGATCCACTGTTTCATATGGAAGAAATAAAGTTAATAAAAAAAAAAAAAAAGGGGGTAAAAACTCTTAATTTTTAACCGACTGATAAGTTATTTTAAAAGGACTAAAAAGCATTTTACTGAAGGCCAAAAACATTGTCAATACTCTTTTACCCCATTTTTATAAAAAATATTCATTTACTCTTTTTTGGTCAAATGGAGATCAACAATTTTCACTCATCTAGCAGAGGCTCGAACCTGGTCCGAATAGAATCAGAGACGGAGATAGGGGGGCAATCGTCCTCTCAACATTGTCCGCTGTTCCATTATTTCTAGTTAATTTGTAATGTATTTTTCAGAGAAATTTTGATTCACCCCTCAAAATTTTGAAATTTTTTATTTTTTTTCTATTAATAAATATTGACCCAATAACTTACATTTTAAAATTCAACCATATAAAAATTTTAGACCTAAACAAAAGATTCAATAGTTACTTAAATAAATAAGTTGCCCAAATCCAATCCAAAAGTATAAGACCCATTTATGAATCAATTACCCAAAAGCATACCCACATGCCACAGCCCACAAAATGTAATTCCGACTACAGACACCCATCATTCTTCCTCAAATCTCTTCTTTGCGCGACAGGCGACTGCGTCGCGACTCCATCTCCGCAGCTCTGCCAACACCCACCGCCCCCTTTTCTGCGCGTCGACCAGTCCAACTCTGACAGTTCGTCCAAACTCCAGCACCTGCGATCCAGCATGTTAGTTTTCTTTGTTTTGAGTTAATTTATTGTGTTAGTTTGACAATTTTAGTTAATTTTTGTGTTAGTTTGAGTTTATTTGAATTAAATAGTGATTAAATAGACCCGGTGTTAGTTTGTGTAATTGTGTAAGTGATTGAATATTTGAATTTAAGAATTAAGTAGAGTAGCTGGTGTTATTTTGTGTAATTGTATTAGTTATTGAATATTTGAATTTAAGAATTAAGTAGTAGAATAGTCAGTACTGATTGAATTGAACATTGAATTTCAATACTAATTTGAATTATTTTTGTGAGTAGTGAGTATTGAAATTAATTTGAATTACTGGGAATATTTACAGTATGAAGAAAATTGATTCATATTACTTTTGAGGAAGTTTCAACCTCTAATCTTAAATCTCTTATTCCGGAAGATAACATTGGTTAAGAACCATATGTTGTTGATTATTCTCCTTAAAATGAAGAATTCGATTCATCTTCATTGGAACGTGATCTTGGACTACGCAAATCAATGTTGAATTTTTCGATAGAGTAGAGGGATGCAATCAAACGAGCTTATGTCAAGTTGGAGCCATATCAACCAATTTCTCCTAAAACATCAATGTATTTGAATAAGAATGGTAGACATTTTCTCACTTGTTGGTACAAACTCTTTCCAGATTGGCTAGAGTTTTCGCCAACAAAAAATGGGGCACATTGTCTTCCTTCCTATTTTTTTAATTCACCAGGTGCTCGAACGGGTCAAAATGTATTTACAGTTGAGGGTTTCAGGAATTGGAAGAAAGTTGATGGAAAATTTTGTGTTTTTCTAAATCATGTGGGAAATTACCCAATTAGTTGATGAATCTCAAGATTCATCAAAAAGAGAGCAGATGACCATTGTTCTTAGATTTGTTGACATAGAAGGTTACATTTGAGCTATGAGTGTCATTAAGACAATGTTGCGTAATAGAATGGAAGATGATTTTTTGTCTAGTACCATGCTTGTATATAGAGAACAAAATTGTTGATACTTTTCTATTAGATTCTCTTATTGACGAGTTTGAAGTGATGAGGACAAGGAAAGACCAATTTCAAATGTCCAAGCCATCTCTACCATTTATCATAGAGATAGGCAATTTACTTTTTATCTTTTTGATATCCATCTAACGTTCATTTTTTCAATTTGTATAGCGTTAAGACACATAGATGAACATATTATTTTTATATCGACAAACTAATTGTCTATTTGGTCAATCAATCTAATTTGTCTATTTTGGTGCTCAAAATCGTCATTTTCAATCCTCTTAGTGCAACCCAAGTCACCTTAAAACATATGGTATTTCGTAAATCTTGCTCAGATAATTGGCAACATAAAGTGTTGACGGACTTTAACATCAGCAATATTAATTCATATAATATTAAAAAACATTACAAACTCAAATGTCTACTAACTGAAAACTTGCAATGTAGCCATAAAGATAATAATACGATGTTATGAACAATGACAACATGTTCATAACATGAGTTGCGTATATATTTAGCGATTAAGATTCGTCTTGCACTTGTGCTATAGTCTATTCCTGTCACAATAAGAATGCACTATTGAATATGACGAGCACTTTTCAAAATTATTCCTACTTGAGTGTCGACAGGTGAGGCCGTGTCGGTGGGGCTTATTCCGTCTTTCGGGTCCCCTTTATTATCTTCTACTCCCCCCATCACCTTCTCTTACCGAGTCTTCCCATCCTGTGTCACCATCCTACGCAAATTCCCAATGCTCAGGAGACCCCAAGTTTCTCAAGTAGCAGGGAGTCTTCCAAGCTCCTCCCCAATTTACAGCCGGGAGTCTCTAGAGCCCACAGCAAGGCAATAAAGGAAACGCAAGGGAGATATGCAGAACACATAAATGCAAAATGGGGAAGGAAGGGCTACAAAAGTATGGAGGTAGTAGACAATGATGGGGTGAAAGCTATTTTTAACAAGGTTAAATTGAGCATTCGATTCAATCTACAAAAAGGAATCTTAAGTAGCTATGTCAACGAGTCGAGCCGAAAAAAAAAAAAAGCTGAGGCTCGGCTCGAGCTTTTTTGTTCCGAACCTTTTTTGGCCCGAGCCAAGCCTAGGCCGGCTCGATTTTTTTATTTTTTTTAATGTCAAATCTACCTTAAAAATTTTAAAATTTGTACGGTTTATACGTACTATAAATTAAAGAAAAAAGCTCGGATTCGACTCGAGCTTTTTGGGACCCGAGCCGAGCCGAACTGAGCAAAGCCCGGCCAAAAAAATGAGGCTCGGCTCGTGGTAACCGAGCCCGAGCCGGGCCCAGCTCGAGCTTTTTCCGAGCCAAGCCCGTGTCGTCCGAGCCGGCGAGCTTTTTTGCCATCCCTAATCTTAAGCAGTGAATAAATTAAGGAAAACATTTCACCTTGACTATTACAAAGGCTATTCTGAACTATTGAAAATTTTGCCACCAAAAATTCATTTCTGAAGTGTACCAACAACCATAAAGAGGTTCATAAACATTCATGAAACCTAGAAAATATCAGTTAACAATGTCACAAATTCCATAGACGTGATTCAAATCTCAGTATAAATGAAAGCAAGAAGTTTCCATCTGTCGAATCATCCAATTTCCTAAGACGTGAATGTGTAAAATGAACCTCTTGAACCGAAACTATGCCAATCAAAACTAAGCATACATATAGATCAAGGACGTGGACAACAGGGTAAAGTGTAGAGGAAGAGACACCGGAATCGAGTAGGACTTGAAGCACTTCCTCACATGTAGGTAGAAGAAAGGAAGATAAATATATCCCCTACATTTCCATGTCGGCCAGAAGAATTAATGACTGTTGAATAAGTTTTTCACGATATTTCTGGCATACTTCGTCTTCAGCATTATCTTCCACGAGACAAAAGCATAAATGTATTCTTCCATTTCAGGTAATGTTCATAAAAAAATACACACAATCTATTTCATAAATCATTGCATCAATAAATTTTCAGTATAAAACACCACAAGTGAATTTCAGTTATAAATCAAATCTGAAAATACATATAATTAACACAAGTAATGGGTACCAAGTTTTAATCAAACAAGCAAATCAGAGAAGAACATAATTCCCAGCACGTTGAGCTTTGCTTATAAATGAATTAAACATGTTTGGATAGCATTAAAAATTTACATTTTTGGGCAGTTAACAAGAAGATAAATTGTGTATTTCCAACTCCCACCTCCCCCTCCCCCAAAAAAAAAACTAATCTGCTGCTTATCCCCATGGACTATCCTCACTTTTAGCTTCAAGTGCGGAGAAGATAACGATTTGCAATTCCTTTCAATTTTTGCAAAACTACAAGAAAAATTGAAACCCTCTCAAATTCTAAAAATATATTCCATAAAAAATTTCCCAACTCACACAAAAGAAAAACATGTTTATCATGTGCATCATATTCATTTGCTGAGGAAATATGAACATCTAATAACAAGAAGATTAATTTCAGTTTCACTTTTTTCCAGCAGATTCGCCAATCTAGGAACTCCATTTATTAACCGAATCAAAATCAAAATAATTAACAAAATATAAATTCAAATAAAACAGATCAATTTAGACAACAAACCAGGTCGATTAGAAATTGCCTTCCTTAGACGTCGCGATTTAGAAAATAACAGATTGGTAATATCGAAACGGAAAAGCGAAAAGACAGATTTTGAGTTTGTGCGTGAATCTAACGAACTAATACAACACCAGTGAATTATTAAATCAGGACTATCAAAATCCCCCAGATCAAGTGTGTACTCATCGGATTAAATTCACGCACAAACTAGAAATCTGCCTCTTCCGTGAATTGTAGCAGCTTTCATCGAAGATAGATTTTGTAGAGAGGAGACAGATAAGAGATCGAAGGATTGGATCATTCGCCAAACCCTAGTAGCCTTAAATTCCATTTTTTTACATTCTATCGTGTAATGATATTGATATAAATAAATGATAAATTATTTCTTAGTAGACGTGGCTGATTCATAGCCATAAATTAAATGGTCGGCTGAGAACTAACGTTATAGTTGTTTCTTGCAATTTTGATATACATTAATTTTTTTATAAGGAGAGATGAGCGACGAAAGTCGTGAACCGACCTAACTTAGAATTGACGAGAAATTTTTAATAAACTCTGAAAACATTGTGGATTAAACTTTTTAATCTCTAAAAAAGGTAAGAGAAATGAGGAAGAATAATAACTTATGTTTAAAAATCATTTTTTAAAAACTCTTTTTTTTACACAATCACATAATAAAAATTTAAAACTTTTCCTTACCTTTTAACTACGTATTCTCCCAAAATTTTCCATTCAAAACTTTGTTTTTCGTATTTTAAAGGCCATTAAACAGGGACATAATAATCAAGTTTTGAAAAAAAAAAAAAAAAAAATGAACACGTAAAATATACATATATATTCTAGTCACTTCCGAATGTATAAGATCTCCCTCGTAAAAGATTCTACCGTTGAAAAATGATCAATTGGTGGAGGCGATTGCGGCCATCACCGTTGTAATTATAGCAAATTTTAGAGTGGGTTGGGGTGGAAGACGAATGTCCTAATAACATTTTAGCTTATTACTTAAATAAATTACTCAAAAAGGTTTGAAGATTGAAATATGACAAAATAAAGGTTATGACAAAATAAAGGTTATAACAAAATTGCAATGATGGACCATTGTAATTTTATTTTTCAAGTTTGACCCACATTATTTTGAAAGAAAATATTTTGAAATATTAAATTGAAGGAAAATGTATAGTTGAAAAAGAAAGAAAAGTAATTGATATGATGAAAAATATTATTTTAATGAAAAATATGTGGTAAAAAATAAGTAGAAAAATGAGAATGAAAATTTTAGTGTATAGCTAAATTGTATCCTACTTTTTGAAAAGGAAAATTACTTTAGATCGTGTCCCAACAAAACGTCTCAATGGGTTGAAAGGGACATGATGGGATATACTCAACCACCTTTTCTTCTCTATTAAGCTAAATGCCCGAGTAGACGCCCGGGCCGTGATTAGTCCAATATGAAATTTTTTTTTTCTACTTTGGTGGAGAAAGTCAACATTCTACTCACTCGACTGCAAGAAAATTGATACTTTTGTCCAATCGACGATACTTGATCAAGAAGAAAAGGTTTCCCTAATAGTCACAAACAGCTCAAAAAGATCATCCAAGTAATCATGTGTGCACATGGACGGATTCAGGATTGGATCCAAGACTGGGCTACAAATTTTCAAACGAGGCTAATACGCGAAAAAAAAAAAAAAATTACACATGAAAAACTGTTTTACAAAAAAAATTATCTTTACCAAAAACATTTTTTTTGGGCCTTTGGGAGGAGGAGGAGGGGGGGGGGGGGGGGGGGGGGGGGGGGGGGGGGCTACAGCCCAAGCCCCCATATATCCGTCTCTATGTGTGCATAGCCGATACTTACTTGATCCTCGAATCTATAAATAGTCACGAAATAATCTAAATCTCTAATATCCAAAAATCATGCAACAATAGAAATGTCGATACCAACTTCATTGTAAATACTCTGATGCTCAAGTCAAAAACTTAGTGTTCATATATACTAAACTCTTGTTTAATTTTCATTATTTCCAAAATACATTTTTTATCAATTATTTTCAATCATACATTTTTCAATAAAGTAATATTACACACAAATCTAAATTTTTTCCTTTTTAACGACAATTTTTCACCACAATACTTTTTCAAAATACATTTTGGACAAAAAAAATTGAGCTCAAACAGGCTCTGTGTAATGGCTTGTGCTCGACTACATCTACATAGCAAATTCTAGTGTGCATCTAAATTCTTGGAACAATGGCTATAGCCATTGAATTAGGAAAACATGACATATTCTACAAGTCACCCCCACCCAACATACACAATGTACTGCTTAATCCCTACGTTTTTAAAAGGGTAATTGGCACAATTCGTCTCTACCTTTGGAGGGTATCGTGGATACCGTCTCTACCTTTTATTTCTTGGCATTTATGCCCTTACCTTTCAATGTGGTTCGATTTTATTGTTTTTTGGGGTTGAAATTTGTGTAAGAATGTTAAGAATTGATGAGGAGATGGTGTTGGTGCAAAAATTCAATGGCCACGGTGGCTTGAAAATGGCCGGCATGCGGCGATAGGTTGGGGCAAGTTTTGGGAAGAAAGTGAGTTTGGTGGGTTATTTGCACTTTTTAAAAAGTTTGGACCAATAGTTGCAATTTGTTCAAACTTTTTTTCTTTTCTTTTGTTTCAATTGAATTGAAGGTAAAATCATCAACACATGGTGAAATGGACCTTCGGTGCACGAAAAGTGAAAGGTAAGGACATAAATGTCAAGAAATGAAAGATAGGGACGGTATCCACAATACTCCTCCAAAGGTATGGACGTTTTGTGCCAATTACCCTTTTTAAAATTGATCCAAACATAGATCAAAAGGGTAAATAGCACAGAATATCCATGTCTTTCAATCTCATTGTGCAGAACGTCCCCGTCTTTCATTTTTTTTGCATTCTTGATAAGTGTGTTTTTACACACTTATTATGCACTTTTTGGAGTTAACTATAATTGAAATTGAGTATATTTCTATGTATAATTGTTTATTTATGCTTTTGTAGGCAAAAACCCTGATAAGAAGGTGAACAAGGCAAAAGGAGAAGAAAAAGGACTGAAAGTGTACAAAAATGTGAAGTTGGGGACTAAAGTGCACACACCAGAAAGTTGAAGGACTTGGAGTGCAATTTTTCAAAACTTTAATGATAGATATTTTGGGATATTTGTTTTGTGTCACAAAATATCCCATAATATCTAATTTTATTAATATTCTATTTTTTATAACTTAGTAGACAAGTTGGAGGATTAAATATACTACTTTTGGCTAACATTATTTTACCTACCAAGGAGAATATCTCCCCCTCTCCCTCAAAAACGTTTTTGCTCTTTTTCTTTTCATTTTCTTTCTTTTATCTTGTTCTTGGTTCATCTTGGTAGTAAAGTTGACAACAACTAGGAGATTTTATCAAAGAAACTTGGAGAAATCATTGGAGGAGTTCAAAGCTATACTAAAAAGGGTTGTATCTCTATTTTTGCATTCCTTCAATTCATTTTCCAATATTTGCTATGTATTATAATATGAATCTCCTTCGTTGTTATCTATATATGATGAGTTAAGTATTTTGTGTTGAAATTTATGTAGTAGTTTAACCTAATATTTCATTAATATCATGATATGTTTTGTATGATTGTTGTTATGCATTTGTTATCAAAAATATTAGTGTATTGATCATCATGTTAAAATTACTTCATTTTTGTGACGACAATAGATGTTGTAATTAGGTGTTTATGTGATTGTTGAAAAATAATTACATTTACTAGACCGAAATGATTGATACCATGGGTTTGTCTAGTATACTAGGCGTGTTTAGATGATATAGAGATATACATCTACCTCAGGTGATCTATTGAGTATTTTCACAAGAATTCATGTTGTTGGTTATGTTTTTATCGACATAGAGATATGCAATACGAATTAATTGATTAGGGTTAATATGACCTCGAGAGGGGGTATTAACTAAAATTGAAAAATCGGGTATAACTACTTATTTTGATAATTTGCATAAACGCGTAATTGAATTGATATTAATGAAGCAAAGGTTAAGCGAAATCATAAATTCCAACATCTTTTTAAAATCAAAACCTTTTTACCTTTTAATTGTCATTTTATGTTTTTAAATCAAATTCGTGTCTTTTTAGTTTAAAATTCAAGTTTTTAAATATGTGTGTCATTTTCGTTAATTTGAATCAATACGCTAGTAATCGAGCCAACACTCTTCGTGGGATCAACTCAGACTTCAAAGGTCCATTATACTACTTGTTCTCGACTCGTGCACTTGCGGCATATTTTCAGCGAACAAGTTTTTGGCGTCGTTGCCGGGGAGTTTTGATCAATTTACTAGTTTAATTGTTATTCACTTTAATGAATTTTATTTTTTGTTTATAACTGTATCCTTTAGATCCAAAAGTAAGTTTGTCTTCGGATTTTCAAATTTCCAAACTCGTTGATTTTATATGCATCGCTCGCGAAGTCTCGATCTTCTCGAATTTGATCCAGAAATCGAAGAGACTTTTCGAAAGAGGTTGCGTGAACAGAAAGAGTTAAGGAGAAGACAATAAATGGAAATGGAGCAACAAGAAGGAAATGGAAATCCAAATGCTCGACCCGAACATAATCCTCGGGATGGTATTCCACCTGGTTTCGATAACCAGGCGGGTAGAATCCAAAATCCCATGGTAAATGAAGAAGATATGTTGTTTCGGGATTTCTTGAACCGTCCCGTGGTAGAAAATCAAGCGAGCATTATCTATCCTTCTTATGGTCATCCAAATTTCCAATTGAGGCTGGATGTGATCAATTTATTCTCCAACGCCATATCATTTTATGGGAGAATAGATTAAAACCCTCATGCTCACGTTGCGCGATTTATGAAAATTGTTAGCAATTTCACTTATGAAGGTGTGAGTGAGGAGGCCATCAGAATGAGGTTATTCGTGCATACCCTAAAAGATAAGGCAAGAGAGTGGCTTGACACTCTACCTTCGAGGAGTATCACGAGTTGGGTAGAGTTGGTACAAAAATTCACAACAAAATTCTTTCCACCCGCTCGTGTTGCCAAACTCAAACACGACATAACCACTTTCCAACCACTTGACTCGGAAACTTTTCATGAGGCTTGGGAGAGGTTTAAAGACATGCTTAGAAAGTGCCCAAACAATGGGATTACTCTAGCACAACAAGTCCAATACTTCTATGCCGGTTTAACTCCATCTCACCGATCAAATGTGGATTCATCGTCAAACGGATCCATTCAAAACAAAAGCATCTGAGAGGCGTATGAGTTATTTGAGGTAATGAGTGAACAAAGTGCAATGTGGCCGGATAGACGTGCTAAAATGGGAGTTAGTGGAGCTCGAGATAGTGAAGCATACTCTTTGGTTTTATCCAAGATCGACTCTCTAGCACGGAATGTAGAAGGGCTTTTTACATCTTTATCAAGTTCTCATTCTGCTCAATCACCGCCTATTTGTGATATGTGTGGAGCAAACCATCGTAGTTCATGTTGTCCTTTGATTTCCAGTAGTTTGGGACTCACCGAACAAGTGGCATATACTCAAAATTTTCAACGCCCAGGGTACAATCCATATTCACAAACTTACAACCCTGGTTGGCGTAATCATCCCAATTTCTCTTATGGGAACAATCAGAATGTGTTGAATCCTAAACCGCAAGAGAAGAAAGAAGGTTGGGAAGAGGCTATTGCTAAACTGGCAAACCATCAATTGCAATACCAAGAACGCAATGATGCCTCTTTGAAAAATTTGGAAAGGCAAGTAGGCCAGATTGCAAAACTTCTCTCTGAAAGGCCTCAAGGGGCTTTATCGAGTAATACTAAAATAAACCCTAGAGAGAATGTGCAAGACATTACTACCAGAAGTGGGATGCAATTGCCTGAACCCACGGTAGTACTCCCCAAGGCTCAAGCAAATAAGGCACCAATTGAAGAAAATGAGGTGGTACAAAAATCAAGAGAGATTGATGAACCGGAGTTATCATCATCAAATGCTCAAACACCAGTCAAAGCTTATGTACCACCTATGCCCTTCCCACAAAGGCTCCAAAAGCATAAATCGGATGTTCAATTTGGTAAGTTTTTGGAGGTTTTCAAAAAGCTACACATTAATATCCCGTTTGCAGATGCTCTAACTCAAATGCCGAGCTATGCTAAATTCATGAAAGACATCTTTCTAACAAAAGGAAGCTTGAGGAGTATGAGATGGTGATGCTGACTAAAGAGTGTAGCACCATCCTTCAAAACGAGTTACCTCTGAAAATCAAAGATCCGAGTAGCTTTACTATTCCATGCGCCATTGGTGATTTAAATATTAGTAAAGCATTATGTGATCTTGGAGCGAGCATTAATTTAATGTCATTGTCTATCTTTCGAAAGTTGGGATTGGGCGAAGCTAAGGCTACTACGGTATCCTTACAATTGGCCGATCGTCAATCAAATATCATCGGGGTGTTATTGAGGATGTGTTAGTGAAAGTTGACAAGTTCATCTTTCCAGCTGACTTCATTATTCTTGACATGGAGGAGGATTGTCATATCCCTATCATTTTAGGGCGGCCATTTCTTGCCACCGGTCGAGCCTTGATCGACGTGCAAAAAGGAAAACTCATTTTACGGGTACAAGATGAGCAAGTTACATTTAATATCTTGAAAGCAATCAAGTACCCATCGGCATCCAATACTTGTTTTAGAGTGGATGTTATTGATCAATTAGTTGCCGACTCTTTTTATGGACATTCTGAGGATCATCTTAAAAAATGCCTTATGAGTTCGTCACATATCAAGGATGGGGATCCAGATGTTGAGAACATGGCAAGTTACTTAAATGCTATACCTTCCCATGCATACATGAGACCTCCACATTTTGAGTATTTAGCCACAGCTTCCATCTTTTCAAAAAGCACCCACGCTTGAATTGAAAACTCTTCCACCTCATTTGAGGTACGCTTATTTAGGTGAATCATCCACGCTTCCAGTTATCATTTCTAACTCTTTGAGTGAGCTAGAAGTAGAGAAGCTACTTCGAGTCTTACGGGAACACAAGGAAGCAATTGGGTGGACGATTGCTGATATTCAGGGAATTAGTCCATCCTTTTGTATGCACAAGATACTGATGAAGAATGACTTTAAGCCATCAGTAGAGCTTCAAAGGCGACTGAATCCGAATATGAAGGAAGTGGTAAGAGCTGAATATGTTAAATGGCTTGATGCAAGCATTATCTATCCCATTTCTGATAGTCCATGGGTAAGTCCTGTTCAAGTCGTGCCAAAGAAAGGAGGTATCACTGTGGTGGAAAATGAAGAAAATGAACTGATACCTACCAGACCTGTAACTGGTTGGAGAGTGTGTATTGATTACCGTAAGTTGAACACTGCAACTAGAAATGATCATTTTCCTCTTCCTTTCATAGATTAAATGCTTGAGCGGTTGGCGGGGTATTCACATTATTGTTTTCTTAATGGTTATTCGGGCTACAATCAAATTCCAATAGCCCCGAAGGACCAAGAGAAAACTACTTTTACATGCCCGTACGATACTTTTGCGTACAGGAGAATGCCCTTTGGCCTTTGCAATGCACCCGCAACTTTCCAATGCTGTATGATGGCAATTTTCTTCGACATGGTCGAGAAATGTATTGAGATCTTCATTTGATGGATGCCTGAATAATTTGGAGAAGGTGCTTCAACGTTGTGAAGATACCAATTTAGTATTAAATTGGGAGAAATGTCTTTTATGGTTCAAGAAGGCATAGTTCTTGGCCATCGAATATGCCTGAAAGGAATAGAGGTGGACAAGGCAAAAATTAAAGTTATTGAAAAATAGCCCCCACCAACCACAGTACGAGGGATTAGGAGTTTTCTTGGACATGCTGGATTTTATAGGAGGTTGATTGGTGATTTTTCTAAAATCACAAAACATCTTTGCTCCTTACTTGAGAAGAACACTACTTTCAATTTCTCTCAAAAGTGTCTCAATGCTTTCAATACTTTAAAAGAAAAACTCATTACTGCTCCTATCATTGCAACTCCAGATTGGACTCTTCCATTCGAGTTGATGTGCGATGTTAGTGATTTTGTTGTTGGAGCAGTTTTGGGATAGAGGCGAGATAAAATACTGCATGTGATCTATTACGCCAGTCGAACATTAACCGATGCACAACTGAACTATGTAACTACTGAAAAGGAGATGCTTGCAATAGTGTTTGCATTTGATAAATTTTGATCTTACCTCATTGGTTCCAAGGTGATAGTCTACACTGATCACTCGGCTATCAAATATTTGTTAGCTAAGAAAGATGCTAAGCCGAGGTTGATCAGATGAGTATTCCTTTTGCAGGAATTTGACCTCGAGATTCGAGATAAAAAGGGAACTGAAAATGTCATTGCTGATCATTTATCTCGTCTCGAGCAACCCAAAGACGTGTTAGAAGGAGAAATTAATGAGGTATTTTCGGATGAACAATTGTTGCAAATTCTCCATCTGTTACAAGTCACTCTTGTGCCATGGTATGCGGACCATGTCAATTTTCTGGCGAGTGGCATCATACCCCCAGAACTTTCTTTTCAACAAAGGAAAAGGTTCTTCACTAATATTAAGTATTATTTTTGGGAAGATCCTTTGTTGTTTAAAAGGGGTCTGGATCAGATCATTCGGAGATGTGAACCGGAAAATGAAATGGAAAAAATTCTTGATCAATGTCATTCTTCTCCATACGATGGTCACTTTGGTTCTGTGAAAACTGCGTCAAAGGTGCTTCAGTCCGATTTTTATTGGCCCACATTATTTAAAGACGCTCGCACGCTTGTCTCCTAGTGCGATAGATGTCAACGTACTGGTAATATCTCCAAACGAAATGAAACGCCGTTGACTTCTCTATTGGAGGTGGAAATTGTTGATGTGTGGGGCATTGACTTTATGGGGCTATTTCATTCGTCATTTTTCGAATCAATACATTCTGGTAGCTGTAATTATGTGTCAAAGTGGGTAGAAGCGGTAGCTTTACCTACTAATGATTCTCGAGTGGTCGTGAACTTTTTGAAGAAAAACATTTTCTCTTGTTATGGCACTCCCCGAGCCATCATTAGTGATGGTGGTTAACATTTTTGCAATCGCCTTTTCGACTTACTTTTGGCCAAATATGGGGTAAAACATCGTGTGGCTACACCCTATCATCCCCAAACGAGTGGCCAAGTTGAAATTTCCAATCGAGAGTTAAAGAAAATTCTCAAGTTGACAGTGAATGTTTCAAGAAAAGATTGGTCCAAGAAATTGGACAATGCGTTATGGGCGTACCGTACTGCTTTCAAAACTCCAATTGGTATGTCTCCATATCGTCTTTTATTTGGGAAAGTATGTCATCTTCCCGTCGAACTCGAACATCGAGCATATTGGGCTATCAAAGCTTTAAATTTTGATGAAAAATTGGCCGGTGAGAAGAGGTTGCTCCAACTGAACGAATTTGACGAAATTCGCCTCGATTCATATGAAAGTGCTCGTCTCTACAAAGAAAAGACAAAGAGATGGCACGATCAAAACATTGTGAAGCGGGAATTCTATGTTGGGCAACAAGTTCTTCTTTACAATTCTCGACTCCGGTTATTCCCCGGAAAGCTCAGCTCTCGATGGTCAGGTTCATTCACCATCATTCAAGTTTTTCCACATGGATCGGTTGATCTATATAATGAAAAAAAGGAAATTTCAAGGTCAATGGTCAGAGATTGAAACCATACTTAGAAGGTGACTTTGCGAAAGAACAGTCCACTGTTCTTCTCGCCAACTCCGAGTGATCAAGTCTTGTAGTCGAGCTAAAGACTATAACCAAGTCCTTGTTGGGAGGCAACCCAACTTTCTTACTATTTAAATTCTTGTTGTTTACATGTGTTTACTGCTTTTGTTATTATGTTTTTAAACTAATATCATTATTTTTGTAGGAAATATTTGTAATTCCACATGTCTATGATTTTTCACAGGTTCTGAACAAATTGATGTTCAAAGAGGTCTTTTGCCCAAGCTACTCAAGCTCATCACAAGTCGAAGCACAGGCATTGGTACCTCTTTACATTGAAATCAGGGAAGTCTCGATTTTCCTCTTTCCTTTAGCTTGTTCTTTACATATTGAGGACAATGTGTGGATTAAATTGGGAGGTATTGAGTCTTGCCAGATTTTGTTGAATTGATGTTATAGCCTTACCAACTTTTGATTTTGTACTTTAATTAGTGATGTTGTATTAACATGTTAAATGGCCTTGCCGACTTTGAATTGCATGAAGTTTGGAATTGTTATTGATTCATAAACTATGCTTGTCAAATTATGCTATTTGTGCCTAATTTTTTCGAAAAATTGCTTATCCACGTGAGATCCTAAGTTACATTGAGCACATAGTCATGATTAATTGTTATCTAGATGTGGTAATGATTGTTTGATGGAAAATTCTTTGTATTGGTAGAACTTAGGTTGTGAGTTATTGTTGAAAAATTATATCAACCTATATACATTTATCTTCCACTTTACCATGTTGTAAGATAAGTTTGGGGGTGGTCGAGCCGGTAAATGATTTTATTGAGAAGTGTGTTGATTCCATGCATGTTGAAAAAAAAAATTGGTGTGGAGTGTCTTTTGTCAAGTATAAGCTAGGTAATGACCATATGCTAGGGATCTAAGCCCCATTTGATTTATTATGCTTAAAAAGAACATTGTACTTGTTGAATCTTAGCCTTTTTTACTCGAGTTATTAAGTTCGTTGGGGTATTTCAAAACCCGGTACCCTTTGGTCTAAACAACCGGGAAGTTATCGACCTAAAGCTCGTTACAAGGGTCAGAAAAAAAGCTTAAGGGAGTGAGGTCAATCTTGAGTTTTCATTGAAAATTTTGATTTGGTGCAATTGTGATTGCTTTTGGGCTTAGGTAACTAGTGGGTTTGACTTACTTGGTATAAACTTGAATGTGGAAGCACTCATTAGTGGAGAATTCTCACATTTCTAGATGTTGAAAATGTCAGTTAGACCCAGCCAAACTAGAGCTATAAAAGAAAAGTGTGATTGAGAGCAACTTTTAGATTTACACATCGGGAAATAAATGAAATATTTATTTGAATGTGTGAATCTCACGAGCGTGAAAGAGTATATTTGACCATAAATGGGTTGGGTTGGAGCCAATTTAAAAATTTTCCATCTTTATAATTGTTTCCTAATTTAGACGATGATTGAAAATGGCTATGCACACACTACAATGATCGAACACTAAATAAGTTAAAATAATTTTTGATAGCATTATTTGGAGCATGGTTGTAAATTGATATACAATTTTAAAACTCTTTGATATATTTGGCAAGGTGTCTAATATGTTGATCCTTATCGCATTTGCATAATTATGTTAGAAGTTAATCTTGTTTGAGACGAGCAAGAGCTCAAGTTTGGGGGTGTGATAAGTGTGTTTTTACATACTTATTATGCACTTTTTGGAGTTAACTATAATTGAAATTGAGTATATTTCTATGCATAATTGTGTAATTTATGCTTTTGTAGGCAAAAACCCCGATAAGAAGGTGAACAAGGCAAAAGGAGAAGAAAAAGGACTAAAAGTGTACAAAATGTGAAGTTGGGGACTAAAGTGCACACACCAGAAAGTTGAAGGACTTGGAGTGCAATTTTTCAAGACTTTAATGATAGATATTTTGGGATATTTGTTTTGTGTCACAAAATATCCCATAATATCTAATTTTATTAATATTCTATTTTTTATAACTTAGTAGACAAGTTGGAGGATTAAATATTCTACTTTTGGCTAATATTATTTTACCTACCAAGGAGAATATCTCCCCCTCTCCCTCAAAAAAGTTTTTGCTCTTTTTCTTTTCATTTTATTTTCATTTTCTTTCTTTTATCTTGTTCTTAGTTCATCTTGGAAGTAAAGTTGACAACTAGGAGATTTCATCAAAGAAACTTGGAGAAATCATTGGAGGAGTTCAAAGCTATACTAAAAAGGGTTGTATCTCTATTTTTGCATTTCTTCAATTCATTTTCCAATATTTGCTATGTATTGTAATATGAATCTCCTTCGTTGTTATCTATATATGATAAGTTAAGTATTTTGTGTTGGAATTTATGTAGTAGTTTAACGTAATATTTCATTAATATCATGATATGTTTTGTATGATTGTTGTTATGCATTTGTTATCAAAAATATTAGTGTATTGATCATCATGTTAAAATTACTTCACTTTTGTGACGACAATAGATGTTGTAATTAGGTGTTTATGTGATTGTTGAAAAATAATTACATTTACTAGACCGAAATGATTGATACCATGGGTTTGTCTAGTATACTAGGCGCGTCTAGATGATATAAAGATATACATCTACCTCAGGTGGTCTATTGAGTATTTTCACAAAAATCCATGTTGTTGGTTATGTTTTTATCGACATAGAGATATGCAATACGAATTAATCGATTAAGGTTAATATGACCTCGAGAGGGGGTATTAACTAAAATTGAAAAATTGGTCTAACTACTTATTTTGATAATTTGCATAAGCGCGTAATTGAATTGATATTAATGAAGTAAAGGTTAAACGAAATCATAAATTCCAACTTCTTTTTAAGATCAAAACATTTTTACCTTTTAGTTGTCATTTTATGTTTTTAAATCAAATTCGTGTCTTTTTAGTTTAAAATCCAAGTTTATAAACGAGTGTGTCATTTTCGTTAATTTGAATCAATACGCTAGTAATCGAGCCAACACTCTTCGTGGGATCGACTCGGATTTCAAATGTCCATTATACTACTTGTTCTCGACCCGTGCACTTGCAGCATATCTTCAGCGAACAATTATCACCCCTACTTTCCACATTTCATTACGCAAAAGGTCATTTTCAACCTTTTTTTCAATAAAATGATGATTTTACCTTCCTATTCAAATAAAACAAAAAGAAATGAAAAGGTGGTGATATGTGGATCTATAGGTGGCGGTTTGGTGGGGTTGTGAAAGTTGTGGTGGTGGAGAATTTATGACTTATCTGTAATATTTTGAAAATTTTAAGACTAAGATTGCAATTAGTTATTTATTTTTTCTTTCTTTTCTTTTTATTTTATTTGAATAGAAGGATAAAATCGTCATTTTATTGAAAAATGGTTGAAAGTGACATTTTGCACAATGAAAGGTGGAAGGTATGAGCGAAAATGTTAAAAAATGAAAGATATGGACGTTTTACACAATGACAATAAAAGATATGGATGTTTTGTGCTATTTATCCTAGATCAAAAAGGAAAAAGGTCAAAGGTCGAACTTGAATCCACCGGATGATTTTTTAAAAAAAAAAAATCAAAAAAATGAGTTTTTAGGCTAAGTTTTGGGTGGTTTTCATAAATCCAGAGCAGTGAAAGGTGAAACCGGAAACGGATATGATTGTAAATGGATCGGATCTACCTATATTCGATTCGATCCAATAAGAAAATTATTCGATATGATCATATAATTCAACGGATATTTGATTGTTAAATCCATATCCGATTTGCTATGTTTATCGGATATCCGATCCGATAATCTGATCCAGAATTAATAAAAATTAGGGGGAAAATCAATTTTGGGATCAAATCATCAAATAAACCATTGAACCGGCCGATTAACCATAAACCGAAAAATCGGATCCAATTTTTTCAAATAAAATGATTTTATATTCTTTAAAAATTTTGAACTAACTTGAGGCTCACCTGTTTTTACTGGCAAGTTCAATAGTGATTTTTACCATCATGGTGTTCATTTTTAAAGGAGAGATCATCTTCTAGTTTTATATTGACATTCGATGTGAAATCAGGTAAAATTGAATTTCAATTCTAAATATAAATATTTTATTTCATTATTTTCATTAACAAATCAAATTATTTGTCACATATTAATTTTTAGTTTTTTTAAGTTGTAAAATAAATTACAATAATAAATTTAATTAATAAAAATATAGATATTTATTTACTTTAAAACATTGGTTGAAATCACCTTTTTTTTTTCAAATTTTCAAATTGATAAACGGGTTTAATAATTACAAGTTTTTCAATTTTTTTTATATTTTAAATTTGATTATTTTTTTATTCTAATTTTATTTATTTTAGTGACAAATAATATGTCATAAGAATATTTTACCAACTCAATTATTTATAAGAAATCGAATCGAATTGTTATATGATCGGATTGACATATATTCACATTTGATCCATTTATTTAACGGATTATCTTATTCGAATCTTAATTGGATTATCGAACTGAGACCTTAAATCCATCTCACATTAATTTCATCGAATTCGAATCGAATTCAGATCAAAACCCAATCCATTGACAACCCTAGAAACAGGTCAACGGGGTTCCATAAAACTGGGCAGGTAGGTGGGTCGGTAGGTTTTTGGGTAATTTTTTAAAATATGTATTTTCCTGCTTAACCGCTCGGCTTTGGCATATAAGGGTCCGTTTGATTGCAGGGTGAAAAATGAGCGGAAAGAAAATATTTTACAGGAAAAAGATTTTCCTAAAAATTATTTTACTGAGAATTTTAATTAATTGTGCTTGATTGATATAATTTTTCATGAAAAATGTTAGAAACTTGTTA
The DNA here is from genome assembly GCA_019097785.1 of Fraxinus excelsior. Lineage (NCBI taxonomy): Eukaryota > Viridiplantae > Streptophyta > Magnoliopsida > Lamiales > Oleaceae > Fraxinus > Fraxinus excelsior. Next base: position 23,417,110 of record CM032643.1, on the reverse strand, counting down.
TCCGTTTGGCTTCTTTTTTTATGAAAATTGTCAATTAAAGTGATAATATTTTCTACTATCAGGTTTAGAATTTGTTCCAATTATAAAAAATAAAAAATTGAAAACAAAAAAAAATCTTACCAAATACTATTCGTTTGACTTTGTTTTACATGATAATTGTCAATAAAAGTGAAATTTTTTTTTACCATTGTGTCTACAATTTCTTCCAATTGCCAAAAAAAAAAAAAAAAAAAAAAAAAAAAAAAAAAAAACCTGAAAAATATTTTCTCACCAAAACATCAAGAAATTATTTTCCTCAAAAAAGTGGAAAATTTAGAAAGTTGGATAATATTTTCCCGAGAAAATTTCGTCAATCAAATACTACAAAAGTTGGAAAATGAAAAATCCGACCTATCAAACGGAGCCTAATTGAATGCAACTGCTATAGAAAACAAAATGCTCTTACCAACGCAGTTCGAACCCATCCTCTTGAAGGTTCATCCGATTAGTTATTGAGTTACCTGAGCAAACTCCAAACAGGCCACCACAAAAACAAAAGCAATGTACGAATATTCTCACCACTATAGTAGGTTCTTTATGGACGACAAGGAAACTGAAGTTTGGTGGCCGGGAAAAAATGTTCAAAGGCTTGTCTTGTGTAGTTGGCAGTGTCAATCTACACCTTTTTTATGGCCATTCCAAGGGACTTTCTTCTCACGAGTTTTGAGGACCCAAAAGGCACACGTGCATCAAACTGGCCTCGAATTTTACATTCATAAATATATAATTCAGTTTAAACGAAATCATCAATGCATTCAGTTACAAGACAGCCAGCATTTGTTAAAAGTAAAAGACGTGACATGTACCAATTGCAAAACGAGATAGGTGAGAGCTGTTTCAAACATCCAATACTCCATTGCAAAATCGATCTGTTAAATAGCATAGCACATCCAAAGCAAACCTGCATGAATTAGCTGTACAACATTCTCAGCATTCTTTCCTGTCTATGCCTGTAGGTACAACATAAACTATATATTAAAACTCTAAAATATTGGCTTGGTCAAAGACAAATACACAACTGATAAATCAAGTTAAATATCTCTGTATCACATATGACATTCATCTTGTAACCTTCAAAACATTATAAACACTCCTGACAGATTAAACTTCTTTGTTGGCACACTGGCGTGTCCCAATCCCCCTGCATTTATAATATCTAGGCATTTGCTAAATTTTCATTTCATGAAACGGACTAGATAAAAAAAACAAGAAGTAAAGAAAATAAACAATCAACTCAATTCTCAAGTTCAAGAATTAGGCTGCATATTTGTGCTGGGTTAAGTACAGCAATAGTTTTCTTGTTTTACTTTCTTTTTCCAAAAGTACTTCCACCGTCCTCATGTACATGAGACAGATAACAGGTGCATACAACTAAACATTGAAAAACTATTAATCAAACTAAGACCCTGAAAACATAATAGGAATCTGAGTCACGTGGAAAAGAATGAATTACAAAACCTTGAATAGTTCAGTTGGAAAACCTAGTCCCACCAATATTGCAGTCGAATTAACTTAAAAGCAATGCAAGACCTTACCATTTACATAATCGCTCGCTCAACCACTGGGATTGTCGTTGCTTGTTCACGCACGTGATTAAGTTCCTGAAAATCCTCAAAGCAAAGTCCGTTCAGATACTTGCTCGCCTAGTGAATTCCCAGATCTGTCACCACCATTGCTTGCAACACAGGGCTAGTGATGATATTTAATAAGCCTCCATTTGGCAAATTTATAAATGGTTTATAAAGAGGAAAAGAACTGGTTCCACAAAACGTGTAGATAATAACAAATAGTAGTTATGAATGTGTAGTTGAAATTAATGTTTGACTTTGACTGAATTTATAAACCATTTATTAGTTTCTTCCAAATGGAGGCTAATATATTTAATGCAATAAAATGCCATATGATCCCAGAAAAACCAAGTAGAAAAACAGATTTGATTTTTCTCTCAGAGACGTGCTTAACATAGAAGATAATATAATACAAAACAACAGTCGTCATTCAATTTTCTCTACTTCATTCATTCAATTTTTTCACAGGGTAGAGGTAAGGGGAAGGAGCAAATTAAAAGGGGTATATTATTGTTGCTCATCTTCTATATTTTAGTCAATTGAAAAAACATCATCTTTTAATGAAAAGGTAGAGCAGAAGGCAATACCACAAATTTGATATTTCTAAAAAAAACGGTTTCATTCAAATAACCCAATCTTAAACAATAAATGGCATGATAGGTACAAAGTATTAGATACGGACTAGATAGTTGACGTAGGAATCCACCCCCAAGCACTATTTTTTGGGCCTTCGCTTCGAATTATCCCTTATGAAATAGGCCCACCATCATGTTCAAGTGATGCTCCGCATCATTTTTCCCTTGAAGAATCAAACCTGAGATCTCCAACTCTGATCCTAACTAATGTAAGGAAATCAACTACTTTTTCCAAAAGCTATGCATATGGGAGGCCAACAAACTCGCTATCACCTAGGCCCGAGAATCTATCACAAGCACTATTATTTTTGGCCTTTACTTCAAAGTATCCCTCTACAAAATTTTAACTTATTTTTCTTCTTTAGCATTGTCCAACACTTGTACAAAACAACTTCAACAAACAAGCCAAGAATATTTGTGCTAAGTTACCTAGTACATTAGAATGTCCTACAATCATATCATACGGTCCAGAATGTTCCTTGGGTATTTACTTATGGAAGTATGCTATCTGTTGAATAATACAACACACAAGGGAGTCGAATCCCAAATGAAACTTCTTTTAGTAAGCTACTTATGTTGAATGTTTGATTTATCATTGCAACAGTAGATATATTCCCTCCTAAGACAAGCAGATGCTAAAGGACTCCTAAGAAAAGCATTAACGGCATGCAAAGAAGTCAATATACAATATACAATCTACAAAATTACATTTTTGACATCAAATAATAACTAAACATTTGAGGTATTTGAGAAGATAGTTGTGGCTTATGATGCACCGGTTGTATGAGATACCTCTGGGGAAGAATGGACCTGTGGCTTTGATTCTTGCTGCTGCTCCAGTTTTTCTAGTTCTTGTTCATAATGTGCATATTCCTCCGGCTTCTCCCACTACTTGTCATTTTCCAGACACTTATCACCATCTAAAGTGGTAAAAATCTTGAGGAAATGAAACTTTGCATCAAGAAGAAAATCTTACTCTGCTCTCACACGTTACACAATTATAATAGTACAGATGTCCATCAGGACACACGTGCTCGCTCCAGTCACAGTCTATCGAATGTGTCATCTCACTACTTGAATTTGTGTCGTGGGCAGCAGATGCACTGCAGGTGCTCGAATCTGCTGGAGGCTTGTGTCCAATTTGTGGAGACTGCAAAAAAAAAAAAAAAAATATCCCAATAGCATAATTAACAAGATTTATTGGACATGTCAGAAACAAACCAAAACTGTGTAAGAAAAGAAAATTCTTAAATTACATCTTCCACTTTTTATATCAAGACAATAAAAATAGTGATGACAGCTTGTTTACTAATGAACAGCTCCCCTACAAGATACCTCCAGCGAACAGAATCACCGGACAAATTTAGTCGACCAATATGAGAGGAATACGGGATACCATATTGACTTATTTGCTAAAACAATCAAATAGTCTTCAAGTTCTCGGAAGAACAAGAAACTAAACAATTGCAACTAGATTAGCTCAGATCACAACCAATATCAAAGGAATATGGGATACCATTTTGATTTATTACTAAAATAATCGAACGGCTTTCAAGTTCTCAGGAGAACAAAGAGACTAACTAATTGCAACAAGATATCAGCTCAGACCATGAGTGCTCTTTCTGCAGGGATATTAGCCATATTGTAATCCAACGTCAATTAAGAATTGTTGGAAACAGTGACTGAATTCTGTCCTCATCAGTTATCATGAGAAACAGCAGGCACAAGACTGAGATTGTATCCCGCATGGAAGATTCAAGCCTCATTCCCATTCTAGTGTCTAAGTCATGGAACTAAACCAAACAGAAGGCGAAAATCCCAATTCCTGATAACTGGTGAGGGGACAAGTATCATACAGTACACAGATACCACATGGACAAACCAAGATGTTGGAGCTAAAAAGCATGGATATGGCTATGAGCAAGCACAATACAAGGATATAGCATAATATCAATTTTCAAATATAAAACACTGTCAAGTTACAAAGTTACAAGTATGATACAGAATAGATGAGACATGAACGCGGAAGATTTATGGTAAGTGATCCACAGATCAAAAATAAAATGTTAACGCTGCATTTTATGTCCATCATATGTCACATAAGCTACACCAGAGTTTCATTAACCAGCATGACTGATTGACTACCTACCTTAGAATTTTGACCCTGCACAGGTAACTAAAATATCATGCATGAGATGCTTAAAACATCCAACATTATAAATTTTAGTCAACTGTGAAAATAAGACATATTCAAACAACAATAAACAAGATATTGTAAGAAAAACAGCTGCAAGTTAGCTGCATCTAGTCAAAAATGGGAACTCAACTAATATATTGTACAAGATCATACAATTTCAACAGGATGGCATGCTTATGGTAAATATATAAAGAAATGGGCACCCTGTGCCTCCAGATTATGTAAAGTAACGCAGGACCATGATATTACCTCGACTGGTCGGAATTCATTAGGCGGCATATGTCCACTAAATTGGTCGTTTACGTATAGTGAAGGTCTGCAGAAGATGTATCATAAGAAAAGGTGAATGAATGCAAACAAAAATAATGGACCCAAAGGATTCAATGATAAGGGACCAAAAGCAGACGGCTTGAATAGCTAAATAAAGTGGAATAATTTATGCTCTGAAAAATCCATTTCTACATCTACCAAAATATCCAACGAAATCACCAGCAACTCCCACACAAGAGAGAGAGAGAGAGAGAGAGAGAGAGAGATATATATATATAAGTAGAGAGGATTTTCAGAAGATAAGGCACCTAGAATCCCCTGTCCTTGGCTTCTTCGGATCCGCAAATCGAACAATTAAAGGCTGATCACATCCCTATTTCACAGCAGTACTATATGAATTACTTAAAAAGTAAAATAATATAAATTCACATCAACTTATAAGACTTACTCTCATCATATATCTTCCATGTAATGCCGTTATTGCAGCAATTGCCATATCTCGACAAGAAAATTGAACAAATGCACATCCTTGAAAGCAATGAAATGTCAGTATCGATGAAATATATTGAATGACTTTATCATCCACAAGCAAGGATTTGCAACGTACAAGAGGGGACAATAGATAAACTATTGATGAGAACCTCAGCTAAAAGTGAAAACAAGTTAAATTATATGCTTTCCCATCACTGCTTGGATGAATAGTTGGTGGCAATTAGAGGTCATCTTCTTAAATGATTCTTTTAGCTCAAGCATTTTCTAGATTAATTTAAGTAGAGACTGAGATTAATTAAAAGGTACAAACCACGGTTTCGCTTGAATTCATCTCGGACAACGTAAATGTCTTCAACAGCACCAAATGGGGTAAATATCTGGCAGTAAAAGCACCCGATCAAGGCCCAAAATTAACTAAGAAGTTAGGAAACCATAATCAGTTTCAATTTAAAGTTTCTATCTCTAATGACAATACAAAAAATAAAAAATATATAGAAGATGTTTAAATGAGAACAAAAAAAATAAAATAAAAGACCCGTTTATCAGAATGAAATAGTCACGTGTGCAGATATTATTCTAAATCATAAACATTCAAAAACTGGTATTAAACAAACTCAGCAGTTCCCAAGACCAAATATGAACTTAAGAAGAAAATTATGGTCAGGCCCCTTATAAAATTCATGCACGTGAACTGCTCAAAGTCAAGACATGTAAGGGCCGCATGTAGCCGTAATTAATACAGTGCAGGAAACAAGTACACCTCAGAAATGAGCGCAATGGAGAGCAGCTTCAAATTCAACACAATCATGCATGTGCTACCTCTTTTAACATTCACACAAGTGAAAAGTACCAGTTGGTGCACATTTCAGTATGGATGGGTTAATATCAATACAGAAGTTTTAACATGGTACTTACTTCTTCAATTTCCCATTTTGAAGCTTGTTTATTCACGCAACCAACATACAACTTGTGCACATGTGAGCCAAAGCTCCCTAGAGACAGAGACAGAGATTAAATAAGCAGATGCAAAAAATGTGTTCCTAATTTTATGGGCACAATTTTACTAGATATCATATCAGCATTTATAGAAAAATATCCACAAAAATCCAGAAGATGGTTGAAGTATGCAAGAATTTCCACTTCCCGTTAAATCAAGGGATCCAAGATTCCAATAATCAGCATATTAGGGATGGCAAAAAAACATGTCAAACCCAATACCTGCAGGGTCACGCCCCCCACTTAATTGGGTATTCAGATCGGGGACGGGGCGGGTAGGGGTAACAAATACCCCGCCCCGCCTAATTTTTAATTTTAATTTTTTTTTAAGAATTCAATATTTAAGTGAAAAACTCCACGAAATTTCATTAGTTCTAATAAAAGATGGCAACTAAAATTATTTAAAAAATATGAAAAACAATAAAAGTCTTAGTTTACCAAGCCCTTGTTTGGTTTGAATTAAAATCTCCCGTCAAAATTAACAATTAATTTTAATCAGACATTTTATGGGACCCACAACTTTTCAACCACACATTTCATTACCTTTTTATCAAAATCTACTAAAAATCTGATTTTAATCTCAACCAAACAGGGCACAAATATATTTGAATAATTTAACTTTTAAAAATAAATAAATAATTTTAAAAATATATTATCGTCTCAGTTTAATGAATGAGGCCAATAAAATGAATTATTAAAAAAAAAAATTAAACAGGACAAGGGCCATGCCCCGCTTTAAACGGGTAACGGGGGCGGGGGATATTAACCCGACCTGCCACGTTGCTATCCCTACAACATATTCAACTAACAAAGTGGAACATACAAATTTCAATTATTGAAATACAATTATGAGGAACGATAGCACAACTTAAGTTATAGTCCAATTTTCTTGCCTTGAAAACCCATCTGCATTCACAGTAAACTTTATACTTACTATAGCTTAAATTAATATATAAGTAAAAATATGTAAAGTTTGATGCAAAACAATGTAATTCAAAGAGATACACATATGCACAAAGAGGAGATAATAATATGAAAAATAAAAAATAAAAAAAGTCACTGACAGTATAGGGTAGAATTTATGCAAAATAATAAAATATATAAACCCAAAATACATAATGGATATCAGAAAAATCAGGATCATGAAACAATTAAGCCTCAAACCTTAAGAAACCACCCTGACTATTAAAAGCATTACAAACAAAACAGGAGACAAGGATTTCAAGAGAATAGATAATCACCAAGGCGCTCACGTTCCCCATCAGCATATTTAACTATTATAGGAATCGTCCCCTGGAAGAAACAGATATATCAAAAAAAAAAAATCATTCTGATGAATAAACAAATTTTACTAATGAAAGAGGCAAAAAAGCATTCAAGGAGTACACAGAAACTATGACAAGGAAGCAATTAACAAGTTCAAGCAAAATTGAAAAAAAATACATTCAAGACTCTACATTAGTGAAAATGGTTCTCTGAAACCAAAAGAACAGGAAGAACAAAAGGAACCTTCAATCTCTGAGGTGGTATCTGCACCCTCTCAAAGACCCTCTGATTTCTGTTCCTCTATAGCACTCGCATTAAACAATGTGGGACAAGAGACAAGACATGTACTTGCTAACCAAAACCATTGAGTTTCCAACAAAGAACCCACGAATAACCCACCGAAGTCCACATATTTACTAAAGATCTTCCAATACAACTCAACATCACAATCTAGAAACAAATGTTACACATCTTCATGCGCCATCTTGCACATATAGTACCAACAAGTAAGTCATTTCTCTTTCCCCAAATTCTTACCAGTCAAAATGGCCTTGCAAGTTGTATCCAAAGCAAGAAACCTATTCTTTGGGATGGATTCATTAGACTTGAAGCATTGCATGTTATAAAAAGGAATATAACAAGGAATTTGTTATTACTAGAACCTCTTCAATATTCTATCTTCATTTCTCCCCAAAATCTGAATTGATATTGAGCAACAGTTCCAAGCAGATCATAATTCCCAATCCTGAAAATCCCTTTTAAAGTTGAATTACACGCCACCTACCTCCAGAAAACTAGCAATATTATAAGCATCTTGATCAGTAAAGATGAGGAAACTCAGCTTTATTATCCCACCAAAAATTCAGGCAATTACTCTCCAAAAATCAACCCATAAATTTATTGTGCCTCAAATGACCCATTCTCTTGGCATTTTAATATGAAATCCTTCCCATCCTATGCCATGTTTATCACTAACAACTTCCCTTCATATCATCCCGGCAGTAGCAAGCAACCCTGTTCATTTACTCAGCAGAGCCCTATTGAGCAACTAAATCTATCACCCCCAAAAACCCATGTGTAATAGGATCCTTCACCTTATCCCACGGAACTAAATGATATTCTCACTCCTTGTCTTCCCACAGTATTTCTCTGCAAATGCTCCAATCTTCTAGCCCCTGAAGCTGGAACAGTGAATAAACACAGAAAGACAATAGATGAAGTTGAAAGCAGTCATGGCAACAAGGTGATTTTGGCCCCTCCAGCCTCGCAACATCTGGATTCCACTCAACAATGATCTAATAATACAACCACAATGGCACTCCCAAGGAAGGCAGAAGGGAATGTACCCTTTTGCCAAAATCCGAGAATTGAGTACATCGCCTACAGCAATAACTCTTCATCATAATGATTCTCAACCAGGCTAATTTCTAGCAGACCACTTAAAAACAGTTCTTCAATCCATAATCAACTGCCTCATTAGTGGTTAAAAAAATAAAAAAAAATAAAAAAAACTACTTCATAAGGCATGGACACTGCATCTAAATATTGTCATCTGCCAAAAAAGGCATCCCGAGATCAAAAGCAAACTCCTCAACAAACCTTTCTTGATCTTAATTGTTAAACCTTCTGAATTTATTTCATAAACTCTCCCCACCAAACTTGAAATCTTTAACATTTAATGCACCAGACAATTTTAGGCAATAACAAAATGTTGCATTTAAATTCTCTTGGTAAGAGACTTTAGAAGTTCCTGCAAAACATCCACTATATCTTTCCTAATCACCCAGTGTCCTGGAAAAAGGCCACAGAATCTCATGCATGGCAGGGGCTTGTCAACACTACAAGCCTTCAGTGCTTGTAACTCCTCATAAAATGGTCTTTTAAGACACTTCTGGTCTTCTTCTTTTAGGACAGCTCATCAATCCCAGCTCAAAGCGTCTAAACTTGACAACTATATTAGTGAGGAAAAGAAAGCTCAAGTCATTGAGATGTGATAACTTACCCCAGGAAAAGTATATTGGCCGTGTAAACCCACAATAGCTCGCTCGGCCGCCTCCACCGTAGCATACTTCACAAAGCAATATTCTGAGGAATGTTAAAAAATGAAAATTATGTTCTCATCTCGTTATGAGTTGGCAAAGATGAACACACATATAAACATCAACAGAAACATACTGTGTCCAACAATACTACATATATTTATCTTTATTTTTCTTTTTCCATAAGAAAAGAATTGATCAACATTTACTCTCTTTTTTTATTTGGTTTCCTCTAAATAAATGTATAAAAAGTTGTAAACAATGTACAAAAGCATTGAAGATTTTATGTAGAGAGTGGGTGTGGATCTCTAAAGTTGAAGAGCCAAATCCACTCTTTATTTTATTTTGTACATATTAAGAGTTTGTTAGACTCCACAAAATAAGGATCAACACTCTGCAATAGAGAAGATGCTATTAATAAAGAGCCTCATAGAGATGCTCTAAACAAAGTCATAATTGTACACACTGATACATTCAACTCGTCACAATATCATTTCTCATGATAAAAAATTAAACCAGTGATGATAAAACTTCACAGAATAATTCAAGGTATTGTAACTTTATTTCAACTATAATCAATGTATAGTATGTCAACTGGACATAATGTGCATATAGCAAATTTTCTGGCCAAATAGTGGTAGAATACAATGTTTGTCACCTCAGAAAATATAAAAAACAAATCATTGTAGCGAACATTGATAGATACCTTGCTGTACACCAGTCCATTTATCCCTGAGAAGAATAACCTCAACAATATGTCCATATTCTCCAAAAATGGAGCGAATCTGAACAAAAAGTTAGCGATTACTAATACCGAGGAAAGTATACCGGCAGAAACTAGAATTTGAGATCATGGAGAAGCAGAACCCAGAAACTTAGTAATTGAAAGTTTGTAATGAATTTATCGAACAGCTAGGTTTTCGTTTTCTTTTTTTTTTAGAGTAGCAAACCCCTCACCCTACCATCATCCCTTGGGCGGAAACGGATGCAATTCATATGCGAACCTTAAAATTTAACTACATACCCACTGGTCAATGATGGTCAGTGCTACTTACATCTTGTTCAGTGATTGTTCTAGGAACTCCTCCAACGAATAGCTTCACAAAATCAACAAAGTCTTGAAAAAAAAAAAAAATACGTGATTAAAATAGGCAAAAAAATCACTTACGCAGAAACTTAATCAACTGAGTAAGCCAGAAAAAAGTTTCCAATATACCGGATTGAGAAATTGGCCTCTTATGCCCCGACAGAGGCAAATTGCTGTCATGGAGACCGGAAGTTGGGTAATTTTCCTCACCGTTAAAGTTGGAGTATAGTTGGTCGGCTTCATGATAGCGGTTGTAGTAATGACGGTCGTGGTGGCGGTCGTCGCCGTCGTAGTAGTGATGGTGGTTGTCATAGTTGGGCCCATATGATGTCGTAGAGTAGTCACCGTATCTGTCTCCTCTGTATCTGTCCATTATTTTACAGCTCCCTTTTTTTTTTAAATCCTAACTAAAATAAAAGAGGGAGTTGCCGCGTCATCGTCGTAAATACGACGTCGTGTTTGGCGCTTGATATAAAACGTCTTCAACCATCTTCCGTGTCTTCTTCAACCATCTTCCGTGTCTTGTTCAACTTTCCTCAACTTTCTCTCTCTGCTACTCTCGAAATTTCTTCCTTTGACGGTGTGCAAATCGGCAATATCTTCAAATCTTAGCTGACAAAGATTTCTGTTTGAAGATATCAAACAACTACAGATTATTTCAACGAAATTTAACCGGTAGACCAATCCTTCGTGCTTTAACAATCAATCAAAGATCGAGTCTTAGGAGCTTCTGAAATCACCGGTGAACTTCTTGTTGTTCTCGAATCAAGGCGTTTATTTTTGCAAACGCCGGTAGAGGAAGTCAACTGGGGAAGCGTATCCATCTGTTTCGATACCGTGTTGGAGGTCGGTTTCCGAGATCTCTTCTTTCTTAGTTAACAACCAGCCGTCCAATAAGGGGAATTCCATCTATTCAATTGGGTGTGAAAATATAAACCCTAAAATTCGAAATCCCAAATACCACTCATCAAAAAAAATTAACCCTAAAATCCCAAATACCACCAATAAGTTACAACACCGATTGCATTTAATCGTGCTTTGGTGATTTTACTTTCAACCGACTCAATTTAATCCCTGTCTTCTCACAAATTTGAATCTATTGCGGGTTACTTTTTTCAATCGATTCCTGGTTATATATTTTACTGTGTAATTGTAAATTTAGATTAGGTTTTGCTTTTTCAAATGGTTCATTTTGTTAGAGTTGGAGGAATTTGTTTTTATCCATTATTAAAGCTATATTTTATTACTTTCAGTTGTTTATCTTATGGATGGCATTGATGATCGTAGAAGAAAACGGCGAGAAATTTATCCCCAACTAAAAGACAATCAAAATTCTCGCCGTCGGAAACTGTATGCTGAAGCAAAAGAGCGTCGAAAACTGTATGCTGAAGGAAAAGATCATCAATTAGCGCAGTACCTTCAACGTCAAGGTATTATTTATACAGGAATAAGGGTTTATTCAAAACTTTTATTTGATTTTCCCTTTTTTCTTCTATTGAATTCGATTCTATTCTATTCATATAATATACATGATTTAATAATTTACTTCTAAGAATATTCAAATAGGCATGCCATTTTTCGAATTCTTTTATTTTACATATATATAGTAAATGTTTTTTGCTATTTTATTTGCATAAGAAAGTGGTTTTATCTAGAAAATAACAATATTTTTATTTATTCATTTCATTTCAAATATCTTTATTGCAGCTACTTGTGGTGATGGTATATCTTTCACCACTACAATTTCTAAAGAAAATGTCGATGATGAGTATATGGAAGATAGACTTACATCTCATAACGAGGGTGTACAAAAAATTTTACACACTCCAAATTTAACTACGCAAAATATTCCTACTGAATGTTATTTGTTATTACAGCCTACATTTTGTTCACATTGTGGTGCAAAAAAGTTTCATAGAGAAAGTAAAGGATTTTGTTGTTCAGATGGCAAGATTAAATTATGCATAGATAATATACCTGATAAATTATATCATTTGTTTACTTCAAATTCTGTTGACGCATTAAATTTTAAGAATATTGCAAGAAGTTATAACAATCATTTTGCATTCACCTCTTTTGGTGTAAAGTGTGACAAAGAGTTGTGTAAGAGAAATAAAGGCATTTATACATTTAGAATTCAAGGCCAAGTTTATCATTATATAAACCAATTGTTACCATCCGATAATAATCCAACTTATTTACAGTTATATTTTTATGATACTAAAAATGAATTATCTAATCGATTAAATATTTCTGAAAAATTTTGTGAATCAACTTTGGGAATATTAATTAACATTTTAAGCGATAATCCTTACTCTAAATTTTTTCGATCGTTAAGCAATATCGATAGTCTATATAACTGTCGAGTACAAATAAAATGTGATCCAGGTTTAGACCAAAGAGTATACAACGCTCCAACATCTTCACAAGTAGCTGCGGTTTGGGTTGATGATGATGCAACTACAAATAACAAAACTCGTGATATATCAATTTATGATCATTCTGGTAGTTCATATAGAGTACATTATTATTTTGGGTGTTATGATCCTCTTCAATATCCATTGTTATTCCCTTTTGGTCAATCTGGATGGCATGAAGGTATTGAAAGAGTGAATAAAAATAATTCCCGATGTTTTCTTAAAACAAATCATGTAAACATCAATACCATAAATTCTCCAGATGAATTGATTGAAAATGAAACTAAAGGTTATTTATCTTCCTATTGGTTTCCTATTATTTTTTTTTGCTTATTATATTATATTCAGCCTATTTTTTTCCTTTGTAGGTATGAAGAAAAGAAATTCGCGGTTACATGTGTCTTGTCGTGAATATTATTGTTACAAGTTACAAATTCGAGATTCAGGTACATCTTTTTTGCTTCACACTGGTAGACTATTTCAACAATATGTCGTTGATATGTATGTAAAAATTGAAACTTCTAGATTAGATTATTTTCGTAATAATCAAAAACAGATACGATCTGAGGTTTATCAGGGAATTGTTGATAGCGTTGACATAGGTGAAAATAGGGGGTATAAAATTGGTAGGAGAATTGTTTTGCCCTCTTCCTTTACAGGTGGTCCTAGAGATAATAAAAAACGTTATATGGATGCAATGGCATTAGTTCAACGATATGGTAAACCTGATGTCTTTTTAACTATGACGTGCAATCCTAATTGGGCAGAAATAGAGGCAGAATTAAAGCATAATGATGAGAAACAAAATAGACCTGATTTATTTGCACGTATATTTAGAGCTAAGTTAGAAGAATTAAAAATTGACTTGTTTAAAAGACATATTTTAGGTCCTGTTGCTGCATACATATATGTTGTCGAATTTCAAAAAAGAGGTCTACCACATGTTCATTTCCTGTTAATTTTTCAGTATGGTTCAAAAATTACTTCTGTTGATTTTGTTGATAACATTGTTTCTTGTGAAATTCCGGACAAAAATTTTTACCCTCATTTATATCCTATTGTTCTGAAACATATGTTCCATGGTCCATGTGGAATATTAAATCCAAATAATGTATGCATGTCAAATCATAAATTATGTAAAAATAAATATCCTAAAGAATACACCAATATAACTTCTCTTGGTAACGATTCATATCCGCGATATAAACGTCGTAACGATGGTCAAAAAGTTAAAATTAGGGGACATTTCTTAGATAATAGATGGATTGTACCTTACAATCCTTATTTGACATCTAAATATGATTGTCATATTAACGTTGAAGTTTGTTCAACTGTTAAAGCTGTCAAATATTTATATAAATATGTTTATAAAGGACATGATCGAATAAATTTTTCAGTTAATGAGAATGATAAAGACAATGATATTGACGAAATTTCAAGATATCAAACTGCTAGATGGATTTCACCTCCAGAGGCAATGTGGAGAATTTATGGCTTTATATTATCTGAAATGTTTCCATCAGTGTTTTCATTACAATTACATCTTGAACACCATCAACCAATTACTTATAGAGATAATGATAATTTACAATCAATTATAAATAGAGATTATGTACAAAAAACTACACTAACTGAATATTTTTCTACTAATGTTACAGATGAAAAAGCTAGATCACTTACATATAAAGATTTCCCTTCTCATTTTGTGTGGAATCCAAATGGACGATTTTGGACTCCACGAAAGCAAAAAAATGTAATAGGTAGAATAGTTACAGCTAATCCATCTGAAGGGGAAAGATATTATTTGCGCCTTTTATTAAACCATATTAAAGGATCGACTTCTTTTCAAGATTTACGCAATGTCAATGGCATATTAATGTCTAATTTTCGTGAAGCAGCTCTTTCACATGGTTTATTAAGCGGAGATAATAACTATGAATTATGTCTAGCTGAAGCAATTGTTTATCAAATGCCTCTTTCATTACGAAGATTATTTACTACCATATTAACATTTTGTAGTCCTAACAATCCACAACTATTATGGAATAAGTTCAAAAATTATATGTTCGAAGACTTTGTACATCAAGGTATGTCATTACACAACGCTGAAGTAAAAGCTTTACGATATATACATTCTATATTAGAACCATTGAATAAGAATATTAATGATTATAAATTGGTATCATTCCGTATAAATACAGAAGAAGACGAAATATTAGCTACTATGATTTCTGAGGAGTTGAAAAATAGTAACATTCAAAGTAACAATTTTGATGTGACTTCTTTAAATAAAGAACAATTGTATGCTTATAATATAATTTTACATCGAATTTTCAATAATGATAATGGTATGTTTTTTGTCGACGGACCCGGTGGAACTGGCAAAACATATTTATATAAAGCTTTACTTGCAGCTGTACGTTCAAAAAACTTAATTGCTATAGCCACAGCTTCTTCTGGAGTTGCCGCATCCTTACTGCCAGGGGGTAGAACTGCACATTCTAGATTTAAAATTCCTTTAGATATAAATGATGATATTGTTTGTTCAATCAGTAAGCAGTCTGCATTAGCAAATCTTTTTAGAATGACTAAATTAATTATTTGGGATGAAGCACCAATGGTAAATCGTTATACTATAGAAGGTTTAGATAGAATGTTGAGGGATATAAATGAAATAGATATACCATTTGGTGGGAAAGTGATTGTTTTAGGTGGTGATTTTAGACAAGTTTTACCAATTGTCCAAAAAGGTAATAAAGAAGATATACTGAAAGCAAGCCTTGTTTTTTCATATTTATGGCCTTGTTTTATTCGTTTGTCATTAATACAAAATATGAGAGCTCAATTTGATCCATCATTTTGTAATTATTTACTTCGGATTGGAAATGGTACAGAGAAAGAACACTCATGTCAAATGATTACACTTCCAGTTAATATAACAGTAGAATTTGTGGATGAATTTCAATCTTTAAAAAAATTAATTGATATTGTTTTCCCAAATATAGAAAGTTATGTGGAAAATTTAGATAGTATGATTAATAGAGTTATATTAACCCCAAAAAATGAATACGTTGATCAAATAAACAATATTTTGCTCAAAAAAATCCCAGGAGAAATATTTACATATTACAGTTTTGATGAATCTATTGATAAATCTGAACAAAGTATTCAAGAAGATTTTTTAAATACATTGACTCCAAACGGTATTCCACCACATGAACTTATTTTAAAAAAAAATTCTCCAGTCATGCTACTCCGAAATATTAACCCATCGGAAGGTTTTGTAATGGCACAAGACTTATTTGTCGAAGATTTGATAAAAATATAATTGACGCAGAAATTGCCATTGGAGAATATCGTGGCAAACGAATATTTTTACCTAGAATTCCATTTATACCTCTCGAAAGTGACAAAACTTCAATCCCCTTCAAAAGAACTCAATTTCCCATTCGTTCATGTTTTGCAATGACAATAAATAAATCACAAGGTCAAACTTTAGATTTTGTTGGATTGTATCTTCCAGAATGTGTATTTTCCCATGGACAATTATATGTTGCTTTGTCAAGAGCAAAAACAAGTAAAACTATTAAAGTTTTGATTAAGCCATTAAATAAATCTAATATACATACTATATGCACAAAAAATATTGTTTATCGCGAAATTCTTGCTTTTATAACATCTCTATAGATATTGCCACAGTACTTCTTGTTTGATTGATTTGTAGGTATAATTGAAATTAGGCTTTTTGCTAAACTAAAGTATAAAATTACCCTGTATAATTAATTCAGTCATTAGTTCATATAATGGACTAACATAATCAATGTAGAGCTTTCTTGTTTATAAATAAAATTACTTGTTTCCTTCTTTTTTTTTTTCCTTTTTTAAAATTGGTGCTAAAAATCATAGCGTCATTCTTCAAGCTATTTCTT